>WNWK01000484.1:0-165000 GCA_009830355.1 Cherax destructor
GTACCAGTCATGTTGTACCAGTCATGTTGTACCAGTCGTGTTGCACCAGTCATGTTGTACCAGTCATGTTGTACCAGTCATGTTGTACCAGTCATGTTGTACCAGTCATGTTGTACCAGTCATGTTGTACCAGTCATGTTGTACCAGTCATGTTGTACCAGTCATGTTGCACCAGTCATGTTGTACCAGTCATGTTGTACCAGTCATGTTGTACCAGTCATGTTGTACCAGTCATGTTGTACCATTCATGTTGTACCAGTCATGTTGCAACAGTCATGTTGTACCAGTCATGTTGTACCAGTCATGTTGTACCAGTCATGTTGTACCAGTCATGTTGTACCAGTCATGTTGCAACAGTCATGTTGTACCAGTCATGTTGTACCAGTCATGTTGTACCAGTCATGTTGTACCAGTCATGTTGTACCAGTCATGTTGTACCAGTCATGTTGTACCAGTCATGTTGCAACAGTCATGTTGTAACAGTCATGTTGTACCAGTCATGTTGTACCAGTCATGTTGTACCAGTCATGTTGTACCAGTCATGTTGCATGAAGAGAGAGTTTACACGAAGAGAGAGTTTACACGAAGAGAGAGTTTACACGAAGAGAGAGTTTACACGAAGAGAGAGTTTACACGAAGAGAGAGTTTACACGAAGAGAGAGAGTTTACACGAAGAGAGAGTTCACACGAAGAGAGAGTTTACACGAAGAGAGAGTTTACACGAAGAGAGAGTTCACACGAAGAGAGAGTTTACACGAAGAGAGAGTTTACACGAAGAGAGAGTTTACACGAAGAGAGAGAGTTTACACGAAGAGAGAGTTCACACGAAGAGAGAGTTTACACGAAGAGAGAGAGTTCACAAGAAGAAAGAGAGAGTTCACACGAAGAGAGTTCACACGAGTCAGTAGAGTAGGACAGGCAGCTGGTAAGGGACACTCCACCTTGTAACTGGTCTGCCCACCTGTAAGTTGATCCAGCTACGCATAAATAATTACATAAATTATCATATATAGCAGCATATGTGTAGATTACCCAGGAAAACCCAAAAATGTCAGACAAAGTGTTATTTCCTCTGGGGTCCTTGTTAGGGACACTAAACCCACGTGAACTAGACGCTGGTTTACTGGGGCTGTGAGATAAAATGACCCCCAGTGGAAATAAGAGGACCCTGGTGGAAATACAAGGACCCCCAATGGAAGTACAAGGACCCCCAATGGAAATACAAGGACCCTAATTTGAAATACAAGAACCGCAATGGAAATACAAGAACTGCAATCGAAATACAAGGACCAACGTGGAAATACAAGTACCGCAGTGGAAATACAAGGACCCTAATTTGAAATACAAGGACCACAATGGAAATAAGTCACGTTGACTTTTTTTGGTTATCCTAGGTAATTTACATTATGTATGATAATTGTACTTATGTGTGTACACGAGGTGTGTACATGATGGTGAGGTGCGGCAACCGCAGCTACCAAGCCGCACCTCTAGTATATAAGCAGCGGTGGTGAGGCGAGGCAGCATCTATCAGCTCGGGCCGTCCACAGTGTTTGTTGATGAACATTAACCAAGACTTGTACACACTGTTCATGAACATTACAGTACAAGAGATGTGTTGTGGAGTGAACTCAACCTACGTTACCAGCTCTACGTTCATTCCCCTGGGTCAACAGTGAAGATCTTTTTTAAAAAAAAGGAAAAAAAAGAGCGTTTTTGGAATTTCGGTGGCTGATTTAGTCTCCAGAGGGGAATTATCTGGTTGTTGGCTGCCAAGACGACGGGAGACGCGATGAACGAGAAGATCAAAATTAAGGGAGAGACGAGGGAGAGGGAACAATGGAGTAACAAGCTAGACTTCCTTCTCTCAGTCATAGGCTTCTGTGTTGGTCTGGGCAACGTGTGGAGGTTCCCATACCTCTGTTATAAGAATGGTGGAGGTCAGTACATCACATTTGTCTATCATCCTAATGTAATATACACTTCTTACAATACCGAGTTATAATATACAGGTTTTGTGTTTTTGGAAATAAGTTACTGATGTTTTTTGGGTTATCCTCGGTAAGGTACACATATGCTGCTATGTATGATAATTTATGTAAGTGTATTTAAGTTTAGCTGTTCCAGGATAAACTTACTTATTCTCTGGGATTCGAACTGGACTGTCAGTAAACCTCAGGTTAGGTTAGGTAAGGTTTGTCAGGAAACAGGACGTTTCCTGACGCGGGTCTTAGTTATATGATGACCCACAGCTGGAGCTTTTGGTCATGTGACCGAGGCCTTCCACTGGCTTACCCCTCCACCCCTTTAAAAATTATGCTTATGATTATAACTCCTAGTAAGTTCATTCAGGTACAGTTACACAAATTATCATACATAGTGAGTTGAATGTTAGCTCAAGGCCTTTCGTGTTGCAGTCAACACATCATCAGGAGCTTGCAATGTTGCAGAAATAGAGTAGGAAATCCAGGAAAACCCATAAATTTTGATGGGCTTAACACATCGACTCCAGGCTGAGGGACTCATCACCTCAAAGTCCTCTTTTTCCACTTTTCTTTGTATGGGACTGATGAAGCCACGACCTGGCGAAACGTTTGCTCAATAAAGGTTCCAAAACATTGCACAAGTGTCTCATTGCACAGTAGGAAAGATACGGTTGCATGTTTCTCAGTGCTCTAGACAATGATGGGAGGTGAAGCAACCCAACACTTGTCTCTCAACTGAAGAATAATAATAATAATGTTTATTTCTACCAGTACATGATACAACTTATACAGACCATAGCTGACATCAGTGACATACTATATAGAAACACCCTGGTTATGCTGAACATTTCCCGCAAATTAGATCAATTTTGTCCCCAGGATGCGACCCACACCAGTCTACTAACACGTGGAAGCCGGTGATGAGCACCTTAGTCCTGATGAAGGAGTTAGGTGCTATATAATGATAAATGTAATGTTTGCTATATAATTTATCCAAGTTGTCAGTACCTGTCAGGTCAGCAATTTATACCAATTGTCTTGGACAATAATTTACAAACTCTCTTCTTGGCAACATATTACGTTTATTGTAACAATGGTTCCCTGTCCTTCGACCTTACCTCCGTCCCGTAGCTGGGCTGGCACCGCACTGAGGTCCGTGGTTCGATCCCCGGTACGGGTGGAAACATTAGGACGTGTTTCCTTAAGACACCTGCTGTCAATGTTCACCTAGCAGTAAAATAGGTACCTGGGTGTTAGTCGACTGGTGTGGGTCGCATCCTGGGGACAAAATTGATCTAATTATTAGTATTGTGCGTGACACTCAGTAAGCTGATGGGGGACTGATTACCCCATCTACTCTCTTCGTAGATCATCTCTGTACTGAATTGATGAAGCCGCAGCTTTTGGTCATCTGACCGAGGCCTTCCACCGGCTTACCCCTCCACCCCTTTAAAAATTATGGTTATAACTATAGCCATTAGATATGGTACCATATCTAATAGTCACTTGTCAAGGGAGGGTCCTTGATGCTGGTGAAGGGCTCTTGATCTAAGGCAGTGGATCAGTGCTCCAGTTCCTTAAATAGAGTCTTGAATGTATTCCATTCCCTCGGGAGCTCTATGATCCCTACAGGTTTAACGCTTCCCACGAGTGTATTATTAACCTGCCTAGCATGGGCCAGTAGGCCTGCTGCAGTGCTCCTTCTTTCTTATGTTCTTAATAATAATATGGGACAATAAAACCTCCCACCAAGGTAGGGTGACCCGAAAAAGAACGAGACACCTTCACCATCACTCACTCCATCACTGTCTTGCCAGAGGTGCGCCCACACTGCAGTTCAGACGCTCCTCCAAACAGCAAATATCCCCACCCATCCTTCAGAGTGCTGGCACTGTACTTCCCACCTCCAGGACTCGAGTCCGCCTAACCGGTTTCCCTGAACCCCTTTTATAAATGTTAACGTTTAAAAAGGGTTTTATTAGTAATATTTACCCAGGGATAACCCAAGAAAGCCAGGCAGGTGGCTTGTTCCCATTGTTGTTCTTAAGAACCCTTGCCCAGGATGCCACCCACAACAGTCTATTAACAACCAGGACGTGTGTCCTACACAGTATAATATCACTGTGTACTGGAGTATCATACATAGGTGTCTTGATGATGTTAAAGGGCTCTTGATCCAGTGACTTGGAGCTATCTTCTCGCTACACCTCATGCTGTATGACCACCTACGGGTTTAGTGCTTACCCAGGATAACCTTGACTGACTTCCACACCCCTCCTCAGCTCCTCCCCAACACCACCCCAACTCCTCCCCAGCTCCTCCCCGCCCCTCCCCAACTCCTCCCCAGCTCCTCCCCGCCCCTCCCAGCCCACTGCCCTCCCCAACTCCTCCGCCCCTCCCCAACTCCTCCCCGCCCCTCCCCAACTCCTCCCCGCCCCTCCCCAACTCCTCCCCGCCCCTCAGCGTCATCTAGTCGACTCATCTCATCTGGTGCCAAGAATTTTCCTAATGCTCATACTAACACTGGTAGCTGTGGTTGTTGTAGACGGTGGTAGTGGTTGTTGCTGTAGATAGTTGTAGTTGTTAGTAAGGCTATTCAGATACAGGTACACATAAATACAGGAGCCGTGACTCGACCCCTGCAACCACAACTAGGTGAGCACAGTTACATATATTCTCATACACAGCAGCGTACATGTATGTTAAATATACAAGACATTACTCTCCTCCCTTTCTGTAGGTTCATTCATTAGGTACCTTTCTGTAGGTTTATTCATTAGGTACCTTTCTGTAGGTTCATTCATTAGGTACCTTTCTGTAGCTTCATTCATTAGGTACCTTTCTGTAGCTTCATTCATTAGGTGCCTTTTAGCTGTCTTCTTGAACTGGCTTATGTCAGGAGAGGCTTTGACATATGCAGGCAGTCCGTTCCACTCCTTCATTACTATACAATATAATGTGTTTGAAACCTGAGCACCTACTGGTCTCAGACCGGGCCGCGGGGGCGTTGACCCCTGGAATTCTCTCCAGATAAACTACAAGATTATGTTCCCTTCCCCTGGTGCTATAACTGCTTTGGTTCCTAACCTTGGCTAACATGGCAGCAAGATGTCCTGGACACTGTGAGCAGTTTTATGAATGTGATTTAAATTCAGTTGTTTGACATTGTCGTAAGAGTATAAGAACATAAGAAGGAGCACTGCCGCAGGCCTACTGGCCCATGCAAGGCAGGTCCAAGTCACATCCACTTAAGGAAGGAGCACGGCATCAGAAACACTAGCACAAGCTAGGCAGGTCCAACTCACACCCACTCATTTATTTATCTAACCTATTTTTAAAACTACACAAGGTTTTAGCTTCTATGACGGTCTTCAACATTGAGCACAGTTCTAGACATTGGACAGGACAATAACCATGCCACATATAAACTAAATAATGTAGATCTTAATACTACTGATTGCGAAAAGGATTTAGTTCTGGTTAGCAGTAATCTAAAACCAAGACAGCAGTGCATAAGTGTTCGCAATAGAGCTAACAGAATCCTTGGCTTCATATCAAGAAGTAGTAGAATTACCCACAATATGTTAAGTAAAAGGACACAAATGCAACTAATGTGACATTTTATTGTGGCAACGTTTCGCTCTCCAGGAGCTTTGTCAAGCCGTTATAAACAATACATGGACACAGAGGGTATATATATATGCTCATAGTGAGGTGTAATACTAGTAGTGGTGGTAGTAGTAGTAGTAATACAATAAGATAGAATAGTCAATTTGCACAGTAAACCCTGCCATCACATAGTGTCTCCTGCTAATAATACACAAGAACATCGTAGAGGTGGAACACTGATACAGGTCCTCTCTAATCCAAATATTTGTCTAACCTATATTTTTGTGCTTTCAACTTTTCCTCATGTGCAAATTGACTATTCTACCTTATTGTATTATTACTACTACTACTACTTATATCACTACTACTACCACCACTACTAGTATTACACCTCACTATGAGCATATATATATACCCTCTGTGTCCATGTATTGTTTATAACGGCTTGACAAAGCTCCTGGAGAGCGAAACGTTGCCACAATAAAATGTCACATTAGTTGCATTTGTGTCCTTTTACTTAACAAGAAGTATAAATAATAGGAGTCCTCAGGTTGTTCTTCAACTCTATATATCCTTGGTTAGGCCTCATCTAGATTATGCTGCACAGTTTTGGTCACCGTATTACAGAATGGATATAAATGCTCTGGAAAACGTACAAATGAGGATGACAAAGTTGATCCCATGTATCAGAAATCTTGCCTATGAGGATAGACTGAGGGCCCTGAATCTGCACTCTCTAGAAAGGCGTAGAATTAGGGGGGATATGATTGAGGTGTATAAATGGAAAACAGGTATAAATAAAGGGGATGTAAATAGCGTGCTAAAAATATTCAGCCAAGACAGGACTCGCAGCAATGGCTTTAAGTTGGAAAAATTTAGATTTAGGAAGGATATAGGAAAGCACTGGTTTGGTAATAGAGTTGTGGATGAGTGGAACAAACTCCCGAATACCGTCATAGAAGCTAAGACGTTGTGTAGTTTTAAAAATAGGTTAGATAAATACATGAGTGGGTGTGGATGGGTATGAGTTGGACCTGACTAGCTTGTGCTAATAAATCTGATGCCGTGCTCCTTAGGTGGATGTGACCTGGACCTGACTAGGTTGAGTCAGTGGCATAAGCCGGTAGGAGACTTGGACCTGTCTCGCATGGGCCAGTAGGATTCAGTACCCGGCTTGGCATTGGAACCTTTTATTACTATTAATATTGTTACTATTATTATATCCATGGTGTCATACAGCGCCTGGGGGACATGGGAGGTGATGAGGTTTGATCCAAGGAAGGGAGGGAGTGCTCAAATTCCTCGCATCAAGAGCCTCTTGGCGGATATCAAGGCGCCACCTTGAAGGGTTTCAAACCTGTGTCAGCAAGTTTATCCGATGCTCTTTGGCTGGCGGAATGTTTCCCGCGCTCTGATTGGCCAGAGCACGTGCCGCCTGGGGAAGTTTCCTGCGCGCTGATTGGCCAGAGCACGTGCATCCCAGGGAAGTTTCCGTGACGTCACAGTCAGACATGGCGCCACCACCCTCTATACTCACAATTATTTCCCTCTAGAAAGCAGCTGAGAGCAGCGCTGTGAGGACGGGGTGTCGCATGTACAGAACTACATCTTGTTCTAGTCTTTCTAAAGTATTATATTACCCAGAGTAGCCACATAAAATGCTATATTAGTCTTGTTTTCCATCTAGGAAGCAAGTGGGAGTCATCCTGCGTGATGGCTGTCTTAGGTCAACACATCTTAGACATAATGTCGAAATTATCTACTTCAGGACATCGGCGAATATAATTCGCTTCAGCTTTGGGTCGGGGCATTGGCTTAAGCCGGTGGGAGACTTGGACCTGCCTCGCATGGGCCAGTAGGCCTGCTGCAGTGTTCCTTCTTTCTTATGTTCTTGTCCACGAGTAAAAAAAAATATATCCAAACCATTTTACTTATTATTTTGGACGTTGACTGACATTGTATAAAAAGGCAGACACGAATATAAGTAGCTTGTACAATTATTTTTGTACACATGGGGCCAGGAGCTGTGAATCGACCCCTGCAACCACAACTAGGTGAGTAAACACACACACACACACATATATATATGTACATTGTAACAGTGTACTTTGTGTTTTGTGAGGGAGGGTAAGCAGCAGAGTGATCAATGGATGAGTGGAGGCACTAGCAGCACCGTAATAACACTAATTGTTCACTCTATTACCTAAGCCACATGGGTGGCTGGTTGCTAAGACGCACTCACGCACTCTACACTATACTCACTTATTTGTGGTTGTAGGGGTCGAGTCTGAGGTGCTGGCCACCTCTACACTCATACTCATACACTCTACATTCATACAACACGCACTCTACACTCATACAACACGCACTCTACAGTCATACAACACGCACTCTACACTCATACAACACGCACTCACACTCATACAACACGCACTCACACTCATACAACACGCACTCACACTCATACAACACGCACTCTACACTCATACAACACGCACTCTACACTCATACAACACGCACTCTATACTCATACAACACGCACTCTACACTCATACAACACGCACTCTACACTCATACAACACGCACTCTACACTCATACAACACGCACTCTACACTCATACAACACGCACTCTACACTCATACAACACGCACTCTACACTCATACAACACGCACTCTACACTCATACAACACGCACTCTACACTCATACAACACGCACTCATACAACACGCACTCTACATTCATACAACACGCACTATAAACTCATACAACACGCACTCTACATTCATACAACACGCACTCTACACTCATACAACACGCACTCATACAACACGCACTCTACACTTCTAATAAGATTTAGCAGCTCATCTGGCGACATTTCAATACATACGTCACTTGGGTACATTTTTGAGTGCAGGGTGTCAGATAAAGGTGCATTATTTGGACAGGTACAGTACCGTCAATCAAGACAGCAGGTGTCTGGGCGTGCGCGCCACCGGTGCCTGTCATGTGTGGTCTCTCCACACGCCACGAATTGAATTTCTAGCATAAACTATCTCTCGGGGCTCCTCAGTCACACTTTCATATCCAAATCGAATCCAGGGATAAAGTGAAAATCCCTCCCCCGAAGCCTTACACGCACTCTACACTCGTGTGACACGCACTCTGCACTCGTATGACACGCACTCTATACTCATACAATACGCACTCTATACTCATACAACACGCACTCTACACTCGTGTGACACGCACTCTGCACTCGTATGACACGCACTCTATACTCATACAATACGCACTCTATACTCATAACCACGCACTCTACACTCATACAACACGCACTCTACACTCATACAACACGCACTATACACTCATACAACACGCACTCTACACTCATACAACACTCACTTTACACTCATACAACACGCACTTTACACTCGCATAACACGCACTTTACACTCGTACAACACGCACTCTACACTCTCATAACACGCACTCTACACTAGCATAACACGCACTCTACACTAGCTTAACACGCACTCTACACTCGCATAACACGCACTCTACACTCGCATAACACGCACTCTACACTTGCATGACACGCACTCTACACTCGTATAACACGCACTCTACACTCGCATGACACGCACTCTACACTCGCATGACACGCACTATACACTCGCATGACACGCACTCTACACTCGCATGACACGCACTCTACACTCGTATGACACGCACTCTACACTCGTATGACACTACACACGCTGACAACAATAACTGTCCTTGTCCGCAGATAACACGATGAATACATGAATATTTTGGTAAGCTTGCATGATGAATGAATACATGAATTGTTCAGTAACTTTGAGCAGACAGCAAACGCCGACCTCGTAATGTTGAGGAATAAGTTCTCCCAAATAGCTGTCAGAATCAGTATTCTCTTGACCTCCAGAGATCTCCCATAATGTTCCTCACATCTTCAGGACTGCACTGCCATCAATCATTTCAATCGATAAAAAAATAAGGGACTTTGTGATTGCTCTCTGCGTCTGCTCGACCTACCCGGGCTGGGAGAGTACTGGCGAATCAACACCTACCGCTTCCCTTCTTGTAATAATCCCCAGTTATGTGAGACATAGTAATAGCATGCTCCAGTGACACTTTAATCTATAGATGTGCTAATTCCACCTTTGACTTTGTTTTCACCTTCATATCCACAGCAGGATTAAGATTTTGTAGGCCCCTGGGCTACAGGTACTGTGAGGCCCCTGGGCTACAAGTACTCTGAGGCCCCTGGGCTACAAGTACTCTGAGGCCCCTGGGCTACAAGTACTCTGAGGCCCCTGGGCTACAAGTACTGTGAGGGGCCCCCAGTAATATTGTCAATAGGAAAATAAATTAATCACAACAGTCAACAGTTTATCATATACGTGATGTAATAACATACTATAATTATAAACTTTCATCAGTAACTATGAACACTTTTCACTTAATGTATGGAGGCCCTTCAGCTGGCGAGGCCCCTGGGCTGCAGCACCTGAAGGTCCTCCAGCTGGCGAGGCCCCTGGGCTGCAGCACCTGAAGGTCCTCCAGCTGGCGAGGCCCCTGGGCTGCAGCACCTGGAGGTCGTCCAGCTGGCGAGGCCCCTGGGCTGCAGCACCTGGAGGCCCTCCAGCTGGCGAGGCTCCTGGGCTGCAGCACCTGGAGGTCCTCCAGCTGGCGAGGCCCCTGGGCTGCAGCACCTGGAGGTCCTCCAGCTGGTGAGGCCCCTGGGCTGCAGCACCTGGAGGCCCTCCAGCTGGCGAGGCCCCTGGGCTGCAGCACCTGGAGGTCCTCCAGCTGGCGAGGCCCCTGGGCTGCAGCACCTGGAGGTCCTCCAGCTGGCGAGGCCCCTGGGCTGCAGCCACACTCTGCTTTCTGTCCTGTTATGAAAGGCGCGGTGGCCACAGGACACAACATGCACTCTACAATCACATCAATACAGCCTCTTCCTCCCCCTCTCACATGTGGAGGCTTCCCCTCTCCCCTCTCCTCATTGCCTTTCCCAACTCCCGTTTCTCACTCTCTCACCCTCTCTGCCTCTTCCTCTCCTCTCTTCCCCTCCCTAAGTAAGTTAATTTAGGTACAGGTGTACAGAAATACATAAAAAAATAACACATAGCATCATATGTGTAGATTACCTAGGATCTCTCCTCACTACCCACACACTCACTCTCCTCACTGCCCCTCCCCCATAATCTACACTTAACCCAGTGTGGCGGCAGATGGCACCGCCCAGGATGGGTTCCATCAGTGGGTATCAGCGCCCCTCAGAAGCGACTCTCAACCAGGTCAACCCAGCTCTATTTTTCCCTTCCCTCTTAAGAATTCCTAGCGACCACCTGCCAGTCCCACTTCTGGGTTAACCACCAGCTTTTGGGCCACCTCTTAAATCGAGGTCACCTGTTCAGTGTTTGTGTAAGTGTGTGCACGTGCACGCATGTGTGTGTGTGTGTGTGCTCACCTATTTGTGGTTGCAGGGGTCGATTCGTAACTACTGGCCCCGCCTCTTCACTGGTCGCTACTTTGACAAGTGCAATCATGGTGCAATAGCACACACAATGCGTGCTAAAGGGATAACTGGCAAAGTAGGCAGATGGATCTTCAACTTTGTAACCAATCGAACACAAAGAGTAGTGGTAAACAGAGTTAAATCGGATGCTGCCATAGTGAAGAGCTCTTTTCCACAAGGCACAGTACTCGCACCTATCCTGTTCCTCATATCAGACATAGACAGAGATGTAAACCACAGCACTGTATCATCCTTTGCAGATGATACTAGGATCTGCATGAGAGTGTCATCCATTGAGGACACGGTTAACCTCCAAGAAGATATAAACCAAGTTTCCAATGGGCAACAGAGAACAATATGATGTTCAATGAAGACAAATTCCAACTACTCCGTTATGGAAAACTGGAGGAAATAATAGCTAGGACTGAGTATATTACAAACTCTAATCACACAACAGAGCGGAAAAGTAATGTAAAGGACCTGGGAGTGGTAATGCATGAGGATCTCACCTTCAAGGACCACAACAATGCCACTATTACATCTGCGAGGAAACTGATAGGATGGATAATGAGAACATTCAAGACAAGAGATGCTAAGCCAATGATGATCCATTTTAAATCGCTTGTTCTCTCTAGGCTAGAATACTGCTGTACATTAACATCCCCATTCAAGGCAGGTGAAATTGCAGATCTAGAGAATGTACAGAGAACCTTTACTGCACGTATAAGTTCCATCAAACACCTTAACTACTGGGAACGCCTGGAAGCACTTGACTTGTACTCACTGGAGCGCAGGCGAGAGAGATATATCATAATCTACCTGGAAGATTCTGGAGGGACTGGTTCCCAATATGCACACATAAATCAATCCCTACGAAAGCAAAAGACTGGACAGGCGATGCAACATACCCCCAGTGAAAAGTAGGGGCGCCACTGGTACACTAAGAGAAAACGTAATAAGTGTCCGGGGCCCAAGACTGTTCAACAGCCTCCCACCAGCCATAAGGGGCATTACCAGTAGACCTCTGGTTGTCTTCAAGAGGAAGTTGGACAGATACCTAAAGTCAGTGCCAGATCAGCCGGGTTGTGGTTCGTACGTTGGACTGCGTGCAGCCAGCAGTAACAGCCTCGTTGATCAGGCCCTGATCCACCAGGAGGCCTGGTCATGGACCGGGCCGCGGGGGTGTTGATCCCCGGAATACCCTTCAGGTAGACTCCAGGTAGGTAGGTAGGTCACTCTCACTGCTCCATGAGCTTTATCATACCTCTTCTTAAAGCTATGTATGGAGCCTGCCTCCACTACATCACTCTCCAGATTATTCCACTTCCTGACAACTTGACAACTCTATGAGTGTGTGTGTGTTCATTCACTGAATTGTATTCATTGTGTTGTTTGTGGAGGTTGATACTTAGCTCATGGCCCTGTCTCTAAACCTCAAAATAATTAAGGTGGGCAGCATACACTGCTTGGGGCCCCAGTACTATCACCTAGACTCCTCACACCGTGTGCAGTCCCACTCCTCTACCTACTCATCCAGTTAATTCCACTTGTTCAGCACCATGAGACTGAAGATATATTTCTTAACACCTCTGTGGCTCATTTGTATTCTTTGTTTCCACCTGTGGCCATTTGTTGCCGCGTCTCTCCTCGCATTACAAACAGTCTGTTCCTGTCCGCTCTGAGTACAGACAGGCACCGCTTATACAGCAGGTTAGGTTCCTGGTTACTGCTGTAAAGACAGGCACCGCTTATACAGCAGGTTAGGTTCCTGGTTACTGCTGTAAAGACAGGCACCGCTTATACAGCAGGTTAGGTTCCTGGTTACTGCTGTAAAGACAGGCACCGCTTATACAGCAGGTTAGGTTCCGGTTTACTGCTGTAAAGCGACAATCGCTCTAAAGTGAAACACAGCCCTTTTTTCACTTTCAAATGCAAATAAAAGCCTGACAACATGTTTACATTATCATTTATTAAGTGAGCAATATACCTAGGCCTAAACAATCCATATACAGTACACACATTACTCACATTAAAATATATTCGTCCTTGGCTAATATTAAGTCTGAATAAATGAAGAAAACCACTGCTTTACACTGTGTCGCTTTACAACGTTTCGCTAAAGCGGGGCCAACCTGTATCTTTCATGTTGTTACTGTGTCTCCCCCTCTTCCATCTCTCTTATAACCGTAGTCTCTTATAACCGTTGTCTCTTGTTCTCCATATTGGAAGTCATAATCTTTGATATTTATTGTTAATACTTTTTTTTTATTTGTGTCTGGTTATCATGTTTATTTATCAGTCATTGATAATTTTGGTAGCGTCCTCAGTTTCTTTGCTTAACTCATGATTACACCCCTGGGGGAGTGTGTGCATGTGGGGGTCACTCAGCACCTGGGGGAGTGTGTACATGTAGGGGTCACTCAGCACCTGGGGGAATGTGTACATGTGGGGGTCACTCGGCACCTTGGGGAGTGTGTACATGTGGGGGTCACTCGGCACCTGGGGGAGTGTGTACATGTAGGGGTCACTCAGCACCTGGGGGAGTGTGTACATGTAGGGGTCACTCAGCACCTGGGGGAGTGTGTACATGTGGGGGTCACTCGGCACCTTGGGAGTGTGTACATGTGGGGTCACTCAGCACCTGGGGAGTGTGTACATGTGGGGTCACTCAGCACCTGGGGAGTGTGTGCATGTGGGGTCACTCAGCACCTGGGGAGTGTGTGCATGTGGGGGTCACTCAGCACCTGGGGGAGTGTGTACATGTAGGGGTCACTCAGCACCTGGGGGAGTGTGTACATGTAGGGGTCACTCAGCACCTGGGGGAGTGTGTACATGTGGGGGTCACTCGGCACCTTGGGGAGTGTGTACATGTGGGGGTCACTCAGCACCTGGGGGAGTGTGTACATGTGGGGGTCACTCAGCACCTGGGGGAGTGTGTGCATGTGGGGGTCACTCAGCACCTGGGGGAGTGTGTACATGTGGGGGTCACTCGGCACCTTGGGGAGTGTGTACATGTGGGGGTCACTCAGCACCTGGGGGAGTGTGTACATGTGGGGGTCACTCGGCACCTGGGGTGTAGGCGATAACCAGGTGTGGTCCAAGGAATTCCATGGATCAGCAGCTCTACACGAGCATCCAGGATTTCCATTTCTCGTTTCTTACTCCTGGAAGCTGTTTTGCAGGCTTACTTTTGGACTCAGTCTGGCTCTCTCTCTCTCTCTCTCTCTCTCTCTCTCACCTTCATCAATCATGCTGCTAACACCACACTACCTTGGCACACACCAGCTGTGCTCCAACATATATTTTGTACTACTTTTCAAACTGCATGTAAGAGCACCTGGATGTGTCAAGGGGTAAGTTCATTTAGGTACAGGTACACATAAGTACAGTTATCATATATAGTGTAAATTACCTAGGACAACCCCAAAAGAAGTCAGACAAAGTGACTTATTTCTATTGGGGTCCTTGTAGGTGTGTCAAGGAATGTCAAGGAGACGTAGGTAAGGGTCAGATTAAGACTGGAGAGTGGTGGTAGGCAGCCTCAAGGGGACTCACAGATAAGGGAGAGATAGTATGTACACAAAGACTGAGACTGCTGGTGCCATGGAGAAGGACAGTATGTACACAAAGACTGAGACTGCTGGTGCCATGGAGAAGGAAAGTATGTACACAAAGACTGAGACTGCTGGTGCCATGAGAAGATAGTATGTACACAAAGACTGAGACTGCTGGTGCCATGGAGAAGTATAGTATGTACACAAAGACTGAGACTGCTGGTGCCATGGAGAAGTATAGTATGTACACAAAGACTGAGACTGCTGGTGCCATGGAGAAGTACAGTATGTACACAAAGACTGAGACTGCTGGTGCCATGGAGAAGTATAGTATGTACACAAAGACTGAAACTGCTGGTGCCATGGAGAAGGACAGTATGTACACAAAGACTGAGACTGCTGGTGCCATGGAGAAGTATAGTATGTACACAAAGACTGAGACTGCTGGTGCCATGGAGAAGGATAGCATGTACACAAAGACTGAGACTGCTGGTGCCATGGAGAAGGACAGTATGTACACAAAGACTGAGACTGCTGGTGCCATGGAGAAGTATAGTATGTACACAAAGACTGAGACTGCTGGTGCCATGGAGAAGGATAGTATGTACACAAAGACTGAGACTGCTGGTGCCATGGAGAAGGACAGTATGTACACAAAGACTGAGACTGCTGGTGCCATGGAGAAGTATAGTATGTACACAAAGACTGAGACTGCTGGTGCCATGGAGAAGGACAGTATGTACACAAAGACTGAGACTGCTGGTGCCATGGAGAAGGACAGTATGTACACAAAGACTGAGACTGCTGGTGCCATGGAGAAGGATAGCATGTACACAAAGACTGAGACTGCTGGTGCCATGGAGAAGGACAGTATGTACACAAAGACTGAGACTGCTGGTGTCATGGAGAAGTATAGTATGTACACAAAGACTGAGACTGCTGGTGCCATGGAGAAGGACAGTATGTACACAAAGACTGAGACTGCTGGTGCCATGGAGAAGGATAGTATGTACACAAAGACTGAGACTGCTGGTGCCATGGAGAAGGAGGAATGAGTAGAGATGAATCTCCCTGGCAGGTAGGAGTTCCCTCACCTTCCCTTCCCCACGAGTCTTTCCCTTCCCCCTCCCCCAACAGTCTCTACCCCCCTCCTGCATTCAGGAGGGGGAAGCCGGGATCGATATACAAAAGGTGGAAGCACTTGAGTGTGTGTGTGTTTTCCCCTGACTCCTCCCTACCTCGCCCTCCCTCCGGGCTGTCTGTGAGGACTACACTCACGTGTACCGCCACATCTGTGCGTACTCACCTGTTTGTACTCACCTATTTGTGGTCACAGCTCCTGGCCCCGCCTCTTCGCTACTAGGTTCACTCCCTGCTCTATGAGCTTTATCTTATCTCTTCTTAAAGCTATGTACGAATCCTGCCTCCACTACATCACTCCCCAGACAACTCTATGACTGAAGAAATACTTCCTAACATCCCTGTGACTCATCTCAGTTTTCACCTTCCAATTGTGACCCCTTGTTGCTGTGTCCCATCTCTGGAACATCCTGTCTCTGTCCACCTTGTCGATTCCTCTCAGTATTTTATATGTTATCATGTCTTCCTTGTCCCTCCTGTCCTCCAGCGTCGTCAGGTTGATTTCCTCTCCTCGTAGGACATACCCCTTAGCTCCGGGACTAGTTTTCTTGCAAACCTTTGCACTTTCTCTAATTTTTTGACGTGCTTAACAAGGTGTGGGTTCCAGACTGGTGCTGCATACTTCAACATGGGCCTGACATACACGGTGTACAGTGTCTTGAATGACTCCTTACTCAGCTGTCGAAACGCTATTCTTAGGTAGTGTGGTTGTTTGCATGTGTGTGTGTATGTATTTCTGTCTTCCTGGGTATGCATTTATGTCTGCCAGTCTGTGTATCCCTGGAAACAAGACACCCAACCTGCAGTTAATCTCTCTGCATTACTATTGGTCATAACTTGGTACCACAGCCCACATCGTGATGGACTGGCAGTGTCTCTCAAAACTTCATGATTGGCCACAAGTGTGCGACTTAAGGCAGTAAACCCCCTGCAATTGGCCACAAGTGAGTGAATTAGTGGAGTAAACTAATCGTGATTAGCTGAGAGCCATGTACCCTTGTTACAGGCGAACCAGTGTTTATTTTCAGGTCTGGATTATACAATAAACATTCTCTGTATGTGTATACACTCTTAAGCAATGTGTATCATACGTATGTGTATAATACACCAAGAATTGTGTATATCAAATTAGTTTCCTGGCATAAGTGGGAGAATAGCACTGTGATGCTTGTACGTGGGTAGCACTGTGATGCTTGTACGTGGGTAGCACTGTGATGCTTGTACGTGGGTAGCACTGTGATGCTTGTACGTGGGTAGCACTGTGATGCTTGTACGTGGGTAGCACTGTGATGCTTGTACGTGGGTAGCACTGTGATGCTTGTACGTGGGTAGCACTGTGATGCTTGTACGTGGGTAGCACTGTGATGCTTGTACGTGGGTAGCACTGTGATGCTTGTACGTGGGTAGCACTGTGATGCTTGTACGTGGGTAGCACTGTGATGCTTGTACGTGGGTAGCACTGTGATGCTTGTACGTGGGTAGCACTGTGATGCTTGTACGTGGGGAGCACTGTGATGCTTGTACGTGGGTAGCACTGTGATGCTTGTACGTGGGTAGCACTGTGATGCTTGTACGTGGGTAGCACTGTGATGCTTGTACGTGGGTAGCACTGTGATGCTTGTACGTGGGTAGCACTGTGATGCTTGTACGTGGGTAGCACTGTGATGCTTGTACGTGGGTAGCACTGTGATGCTTGTACGTGGGTAGCACTGTGATGCTTGTACGTGGGTAGCACTGTGATGCTTGTACGTGGGTAGCACTGTGATGCTTGTACGTGGGTAGCACTGTGATGCTTGTACGTGGGTAGCACTGTGATGCTTGTACGTGGGTAGCACTGTGATGCTTGTACGTGGGTAGCACTGTGATGCTTGTACGTGGGTAGCACTGTGATGCTTGTACGTGGGTAGCACTGTGATGCTTGTACGTGGGTAGCACTGTGATGCTTGTACGTGGGTAGCACTGTGATGCTTGTACGTGGGTAGCACTGTGATGCTTGTACGTGGGTAGCACTGTGATGCTTGTACGTGGGTAGCACTGTGATGCTTGTACGTGGGTAGCACTGTGATGCTTGTACGTGGGTAGCACTGTGATGCTTGTACGTGGGTAGCACTGTGATGCTTGTAAGTGGGTAGCACTGTGATGCTTGTACGTGGGTAGCACTGTGATGCTTGTACGTGGGTAGCACTGTGATGCTTGTACGTGGGTAGCACTGTGATGCTTGTACGTGGGTAGCACTGTGATGCTTGTACGTGGGTAGCACTGTGATGCTTGTACGTGGGTAGCACTGTGATGCTTGTACGTGGGTAGCACTGTGATGCTTGTACGTGGGTAGCACTGTGATGCTTGTACGTGGGTAGCACTGTGATGCTTGTACGTGGGTAGCACTGTGATGCTTGTACGTGGGTAGCACTGTGATGCTTGTACGTGGGTAGCACTGTGATGCTTGTACGTGGGTAGCACTGTGATGTTTGTACGTGGGTAGCACTGTGATGCTTGTACGTGGGTAGCACTGTGATGCTTGTACGTGGGTAGCACTGTGATGCTTGTACGTGGGTAGCACTGTGCTCTGACACAGTCTCTGGGTATCAGCATCTAGACAGACTCCATCAGCACTTCGCAATCAGTATAGCGGAGAACCAGTCACACACACATCACAATAGTGACCTCTTCCACACAAATAACTTTAATATTTAAATTGGTGGAGGGGTAAGCCAGTGGAAGGCCTCGGTCAGATGACCAAAAGCTCCAGCTTACCTAACCTAACCTAACCTAACCTTACCTTACCTTACCTTACCTAACCTAACCTAACCTTACCTTGTGTGGGGTTCGGATGAGATTTTGGAGTAAGAAATGCACACGTTGAATGTCTTGGAGGCGTATATAATAATATGAGTTAAGGGGAAACCCAGAGCCTGCCTGTCCAGTCTGCTTCCCCAGCCTTGAACTACCCGGAGGGCCAGAGGCAGGTGGTTCAAGTGAGTGTAAGTCAGCTAGCCAGGCAGTGTCTCTATAAAGTATCGGTTTTATTTAAGTATACTACACAAGTACGTACACAGTACTACTGACAACCTAACCTAACCTTAACTAACCTAACCTAACCTTAACTAACCTAACCTAACCTTACCTAACTTAACCTAACCTTACCTACCCTAACCTTACCTAACCTTACCTACCCTACCCTAACCTAACCTAACCTTACTTTACCTACCTTACCTAACTTAACCTAACCTTACCTACCCTACCCAAACCTTACCTACCATACCCTAACCTTACCTAACTTAACCTAACCTACCCTACCCTAACCTTACCTAAACTACCCTAAGCTTACCTACAATACCCTAACCTTACCTAACCTAACCTAACTGACCTCTACTGGCCTCTTTTCATATAATATATTTTTTTTAGTACATTCCAGTATTTTAGTTTTTCAATTTAATTGTTATACGTGATTGTATTTTAAATATTTGTTAATGCTGCACTTTTTTCTTATTTTAAAATATTATATATTCTGAGCTTCATTGTTTTTGTTCTTGAATTTTAACACGAAAAAAAATCCATTTTTATTGCTATTTATAAGAATGGATATTCTATATAATAATAATGATGGGAATGAATTGTTCAAAATATCTGATTATATCTTGATTACATATATATATATATATAATAGCTCTAGGCCTTTCGTGTTGCAATCATCAGGAGCTTGCAATGTTGCAGAAAAGAGGAGGAGGTCCAAGCAAATATGATATGTGTGTGAGATAGAGATATTATTTTAAATATAATAGCAATCATTGTGGTTTGATGTACTTTGGATATATGGAGGAAAGTGGCTAATATGCCTGTTGCTTCTTGCAGGTGCCTTCCTGATCCCGTACTGCATATGTGCCCTGTTGGGAGGACTACCCATGTTCTTCCTGGAGGTGGGCATTGGGCAGTTCATGAGTGAGGGAGGAATATCAGTGTGGAAGATGTCCCCGCTCTTCCATGGTTAGTCCAGGCCCAAAATTTTAACACAATGACCCAATTGTGAGTCACTTTGACTTTTTTTTTTTTTGGGTTATCCTAGGTAATCTACGCATATGCTGCTATATATGATAATTTATGCAACAGTTTATGTGTACCTGTACCCGGGCCTACGTTTTTGGGGCCTTGAACCGTTATGGGGCCCTTGGCAACCAGCCACGGCTAGGCCTACATAAGACTGTAATAACCATTTATGTTTTTTATTTTAACTATTATTTTGTATTGAATTACACTATATTATTAATATTTTTTATGACCCCCTTCTCATACAGTAGGGCCAAATTTTTTGAAGCAGTGTGGGGTAAAGTCGCTTCTAGGGCCCCTCTATGATTAGGGGCCCTCAAGCTGAAGCTGCATTAGTATATAATAATAGTAATAATAATAATCTTTATTTACTACATGTACAAGGTATACAGACCATAGCTGACATCAATGACATACTACTATATAGAAAGCCCCTTGGTATTTTGAGCATTTTCCGCAAATTAGGTCAATTTTGTCCCCAGGATGCGACCCACACCAGTCCACTAACACCCAGGTACATACCTACTTACTGCTAGGTGAACAGGGACAGTAGGTGTCTTAAGGAAACACTTCCTAATGTTACCACCCATAGATCTGCCTGTGCTCAAATGCACTATAATGCGATCCATTATTGACAACGTTTCGCGGGGCCAGGAGCTATGACTCGACCCCTGCAACCACAACTAGGTGAGTACAGTGGGTTACATCAAGTCCATATTTTTATATACCATTTATATGCCTTAACTCTGACAGTAGGAAATGCAATGGGAGTCATACAATATAAAGGTTTATTTCTTTGTAAAGGTTACAATGTGTAATTACGATTTTGTTTTGCTAAGTACAAAGAATGCCACTATCATTGGCTTAAGCCGGTGGGAGACTTGAACCTGCCTCGCATGGGCCAGTAGGCCTGCTGCAGTGTTTCTTCTTTCTTATGTTCTTATCATCCCGTTGTTATATAATTATTCTGAAATGTTTCGCCTACACAGTAAGCTTCTTCAGTCGAGTACAGAGAAGGAAGTGGAGATTAAGACACAAACAACCCGGATTTTTAACCCCGGAGGGTTAGCCCCCAGGATAACCCAGGGTAGGGAGGGTTAGCCACCCAGGATAACCCAAGGTAGGGAGGGTTAGCCACCCAGGATAACCCAGGGTAGGGAGGGTTATCCACCCAGGGTAGGGAGAGTTAGTCACCCAGGATAACTCAGGGTAGGGAGGGTTATCCTGGTCAGTTGAGATACTGACCACCTCAAAACTACGTCTTCAAGGGTGATAGACTGATTACAATGTCTTTATATCTCCCCTGCTTCTGCTGCCTCCTCTGTATTTGACTGAAGAATTCTACTGTGTAGGTGACATGTGTCTTACCAACATGTATCCTGGTGGCCAACTTCCTTCAACTGTGGTTAAGGTGTCTTCCCCGGACACCGGAAGACAAGGCTCAATATGCCATTAACTGTCAGTGGCCCAGTAAGTTTATTTAGGTACAGGTATACATAAATATAATTATCATAAATAGTGTTAATTAGGTCAATTGTGATTGTGAGGTCAGAGGTTGACCTAACAAGCACAGTTGACCTACATCACAATGCTAAGGGACAACACAATAAGTGTCAGGGGCCCAAGACTGTTCAGCTGCCTCCCAGCATACATAAGGGGACTTGACAATAGACCCCTGGCTGTCTTCAAGAGGGCTCTGGACAGGCACCACATGTAAACTAACGTACAAACCACAGACGGGCTGTGATTCGTGCTTTGGTTTATGTGTGGCCAGCAATAACAGCCTGGTTGATCAGGCTCTGATCCACCATGAGGCCTGGTCATTGACAGGGCCACGGGGGCGTTGACCCCCGAAATCCCTTCCAGGTATAACCCAAACAAGTCAAAGTGACTTATATCCATTATGTTTCTTGATTTCAAATTAAGACGTGATGATCATAGCAACAAACCCTGGATACAAGTATCTGTGCCAGACCCGTTTGTGATACTCATTACTGTTTGTTTGTTCCATGTTATGTGGCCACTAAATACTGGGGAGGGGGGAAGACAGGAATAGTTAGCTTATTGTTAAGAAGTGGGCACATGCCCAACAATCAGGTGATTTGTGGTTAAGATTGTAAAGTAATTGTCCCTTGAATATAGACCAGAAGCTAGTAGCTCCTTACGTATAATAGTTAGGGAAACCTCCAAAGATTAAAGGCCCCTCTAAGTTGTAGGCGTTGCTAATACCATCTGAATACTTGCAGGGATAAGTCCTTCACTGCACGTGGTGTCTTGAAGAGAGAGAGAGAGAGAGACCAGAGGAATCTAGGTTACTCGGGTGGAATCAGGGGATTTCTAGTAGTATAGCATATTCTCCACCCCAAGTAAGTCAGTCCTTGTTTGTGTATGCAGATGAGATTTTCCTGCAGGTTACTTCAGTTTACCCATGGAAATATTCCTTAAAAGCCACTTGGAGTCTTGGGGTGCTTGTCAACATCTCCCAGTGTGCATCTCACAAAGGGCCAGATAACAAAATTTCAAATGCAGTATTTAAGCCAGTGAAAAATATTTGCACGGGTACTCCAGGTATAACTATCTTTCTGGTCTTTCTAATTCCCTATCATTAAAATATACACAACCTGTTATGCATTTTTTAAATTATTTACTCTAGGTAGATAATTTAACACATCCCATATAATACAAAACAGTTGTTGTGACTCAGACGACCCAGAATAATAATATATCCCTTATTTAACGAGGTATTCCCAGGTAACGAGAATGCTTCGTTTATTGAGGTGTCCTGCAGGTAGCCAGGACCCCTAGCTAATATTTTATTGTATTCGCCTGTATGACCCTTGTGGGTTTAGTGCTTAGTTTTGATTGTTGTAATAATAATAATTTATTGTATTCGCAGGTATCGGGTTTGCAGCTATCGTGGTGTGTAACTGGCTGAATGTCTACTATATTGTCATCATTGCCTGGGCCCTATACTACTTTATCCTCTCCTTCCAGGGTGAGCTGCCCTGGACCTCATGTGGCAATTGGTAAGTGGTTTTTTATATTATACTATTTAATCTACAGGCTAAGAGCTGTTATCCTAGCTAGGCTCATTTACAGACTAAGAGCTATTATCCTAGATAGGCTCATTTACAGGCTAAGAGCTTTTATCCTACCCTAGTTCATTTACAGGCTAAGAGCTGTTATCCTACCCTAGTTCATTTACAGGCTAAGAGCTGTTGTCTTAACCCAGCTCATTTACAGGCTAAGAGCTGTTATCTTACTTCAGCTCATTTACAGGCTAAGAGCTGTTATCCTACCCTATATTCATTTACAGACTAAGAGCTGTTATCCTACCCTAGTTCATTTACAGGCTAAGAGCTGTTATCCTACCCTAGTTCATTTACAGGCTAAGAGCTTTTATCCTACCCTAGTTCATTTACAGGCTAAGAGCTGTTATCCTACCCTAGTTCATTTACAGGCTAAGAGCTGTTGTCTTAACCCAGCTCATTTACAGGCTAAGAGCTGTTATCTTACTTCAGCTCATTTACAGGCTAAGAGCTGTTATCCTACCCTATATTCATTTACAGACTAAGAGCTGTTATCCTACCCTAGTTCATTTACAGGCTAAGAGCTGTTATCCTACCCTAGTTCATTTACAGGCTAAGAGCTGTTATCCTACCCTAGTTCATTTACAGGCTAAGAGCTGTTATCCTACCCAAGTTCATTTACAGGCTAAGAGCTGTTATCCTACCCTAGTTCTTTACAGGCTAAGAGCTGTTATCCTACCTTAGTTCATTTACAGGCTAAGAGCTGTTATCCTACCCTAGTTCATTTACAGGCTAAGAGCTGTTATCCTACCCTAGTTCATTTGCAGGCCAAGAGCTATTATCCTACCTCAACTCATTTTACAATTTAGCCTTATTTTTGATGTACTATGTATACTGTCCCTAATGATGCCAGCCACAACAGCCAGCTATCACTTGGTAGATGAACAGGGGCACCAAGTGTAAGGAAACATGCCCTACACTTCCACCTGTCCCAGAACCAAACTCGGGTCCCTTACTTGTGAACTAAAGGCACTAGAGCTAAGCCTGTTTAAAGTAGCTTGGGACACACCTAGTAAAAGAAGATTCAGAAAAGACATAAGATGCAGAAAAGACAAAGTGAGGCAGACAGTAAGCTAGACTGGTTGCTGCATCCAGCAGCTACATGTCTTGGGTTGTGACCAATAGGTGTATGTCTTGGATTGTTGCAACCAACAGCTACGTCTTGGGTTGTTGTGACCAATGGCTACACGTCTTGGTTTGCTGTGACCAACAGCCACATCTTGGGGTTACTGGGCCCAACAACAACTACAGTAGGCCCCCGTTTTATGGCGTTTTGCCTTACGTCGTTCCACTAATACGGCGATTTCAAATTATGACCAAAACTTTCTATACGGCGAGCGGTCTTTCAAATACGGCGCACGTCACCCAGTTTGTTTACATTCTCCGTGAGCACATCTCTCTATTATGTAATAATAATCACTCTTGGGCACATTAAATGGCCTATTTTACGTCAATATAAGCATTTTCATTAATCCATCTATGATATTTTCTTCAAAATTATACTATAATAAACACATTACATAGCATATAAACATGTTTATATACTATGGAGGTGTGGTAACCGGATGGAGGGAAAACATTACGTGACTTAATACATAACGCTTTTGTTTACAGTTCTCAGCATGAATTACTCATTATTTCTTCCTTTCTTTATGAAGGCATCTAAAGGTAGTTGATAGAAACAATTAAACTCAGTGAACATGGTATGTCGATGGTAATAATATGGCTCTGGGTCACGTTAAATATCGTGTAGCTATGTATGTAGGTGTAGGTATGTAGCCCAGGCAGACTACATACCTACATTATTATTATAACTGATAATTATACTTATGTGTTCCTGTACCTAAGTAAACTTACACACTGTGCTGGCATGCAGGTACACATTAAAATCACTAAGAGTGTCTTATTAGTCTTGAAGACTCCATATTAATAATAATAACAACACAATAATAATCACAATAATATAGACATTTTGCTTAATCTAAATACACCCCACAGTAGAATAAATTAACATAAATATGAGATGTGGTAGCCAGGCGACTTGTAGGACATGTGGTAGCCAGGCGACTTGTAGTCCAACATCAGAGAAAATGTGTACACTGTAATATTACTGGGGGTAGCTAGAAAATTATTCCTTTCGTATGCCTTCACTCAGGGTGTCATTTCTTCTGAAAATGATGTTATATGAATAACATTCACCTCTCACCCTTCATTAAGACCATTAAGACTACAAATATTTTAAGGTAAGTAATGAGTGTACTGTATATGCATTTTATCACTCTAGGGAGCTTTAAGCATCGTAGTATAGTATATGTGGGTGGGGTGGCCAGGAGGGCTACCACACCTGACTTTTTACAGTAAATATTACTCACTTTTTGTCCTACATTAAGACTACAAATATTTTGAGGTAAATAATGAGTGTACTGCCTAGTTCTATTCCTAACTTAATATGTATATGTTAGTGTAAACTTTTTTTCTGGCATTTATATGCATTTTTAAATGGAAAATAATGGAGTTCTGCTTTCCGGCGAAGTCTGCTTTCTGGCAGTAGCCTGGAACCTAACCTGCCGTATAAGTGGGGCCCTACTGTATTTGTCTTGGATCACTGATGGTAGAACAGTCAGTCAGAGGTGTTGAGGAATAACTATGGGGTCTCGCTGAAAATTTGTAAAAGGGCAGATGCAGGATCAAGGCAAGGACCAGTATTTCCAGCAGCAGCAGGGTTTAGGAGAGAAACAACAATGTTGCCAGCTGCAGGGTTATGAAGAGGATCAATTGCATGTCCTCTACAATGGTGTATCATTCCTAGCCTTTTATGAGCCACCACTTTTTTTTTTTTTTATTATTAACACATCGGCCGATTCCCACCAAGGCAGGGTGGCCCGAAAAAGAAAAACTTTCATCATCATTCACTCCATCACTGTCTTGCCACCACATTTTATTTATAAAATTTCTTACTACTGTACATATTTGGGTTTCCTTTTTCAGGTGGAACACAGATTCGTGTGTGTCGTTTTCAGGTGTCACTAACCACTCACTTATCCAAGACCTCAAGTCTAACAACATCACACCTGTTGACTCTGTGGTGGAGTTCTGGGAGTGAGTTTTCTCCCATTTATTTTTATCTAATGAATAATATAATTGGAATCTTATACAGTACAGTATACTCAGTACAGTACTTTTTGTCAGAATATTATATTCCGTACTAATAGAAAACAAATATTCATATACATACAGTACATGTATTATTCTTAAATACTGCAGAAGTTTATTTTTTATGAAAGTGACTGCTGGTAATTAATAATTTTTTTGTTGGTGACCAAGGACTAAAGCTTTGTTGTGTTCTTCAGCAACCGTGTGCTACAGATCAGTGATGGGGTAGGCACCCTTGGTGAGATGGTCTGGCCTCTGTTTGGCACTCTCCTCTTCTCGTGGGTGTGCACCTACTTTGCCATCTGGAAGGGAGTGAAGGTTACTGGCAAGATCATGTATTTCACAGGTAAGCTTTGACAAATGAACACTCTTACGTTCTCTCCACACTCGAGAGTCGCACGGACATCATCAACAGCCAATCACTTCCTCCCCGTTTGCTATACTTGGCATATGTGAAATAGTTGCCATTAATCGCAAACAACGCCCCCAAGACAAGAGTGACCGGCACTCTTTATTAATCAGCATTATATTTCAGAAGTGATTTGATTTGATGATGCTGTACTAAAGAGACATACTTACAGCTACTTTCCCGTATGTGATGCTAACGGCTCTGCTGGTCCGTGGGGCGACGCTGCCTGGGGCTGCTGAGGGTATTCGATTCTACCTCGAACCTAAATGGGAGAAAATCCTCGACTATCAGGTAATAATCAGTGTTTTCAGGGCCAATGCTACTGGGTCGCGGATTGCAGGCTGTTGCCGACTTGAGTCTTCGTTCGTCTGATACCAGGTACGTCGTGTCTTGCTCAATCACCAGTCTCCTCCCCAACACCTTTTGACTATCACATGTTTCATTGCTCGCTACTCATTGCAAATTTGTACTCATGATGTTCGTGCACTGAAGTTACTTTATTGGTTTGAGAAGTGTTACACAGCACATGCAAGTTACAGGTTCCTGGAGCAGCTGTGTTCTGAGCTGCTCAACTCGGGACGAAATGTGGCTTTGTCTTCGCCCAGATATTAATGCCTCAGTCTGATCGACATAATAACAATTCCCGGTCGACGGGGGGGAGAGTGACACACGAACTTGTGCGGCATGACAGACTGTGTGTCGCAGGAATGTCAGTCGCATGACAGACTCTGTCACAGGAATGTCAGTTGGAGTTATTGTTTTTAATAATTTGTCATGATAACTACCATGGAAGCTGTGAGGGGACTCCATGCATCAACTCAGTTGAGTGAGTACCACTCATCAGCTCCCAGCTGTGAGTGGACACCTTACACCGAATGCTATGAGTCAGCTTTCAGCTCCCATAACTGACACTTCCTGACACAAGTCAACTATACTATAGAGCATTTGGCTGATGTTCATCTTTTTCCTGAAAGATAGCCAGCTCACCACATTCCCTGGTCCTTATTAGCATCTTCCTCATCTGGCAGCTTTGGCGAGCCTGAGTCATTTCTCAGTCACATAATTGGCTGAGGCCACTCCAGCACTGCAAAACTAAGCCCATGCTGGCCAGGCTGGCTTAAATTCAGATAATATATTTATTTGCAAAAAAGTTAGACATATGCAAGCACAACATAGATTGTAACATTTCATAAAACCCACATTGTGCTTAGCATTTAGGGAAAGACCCAGTCTAATAGTAATAATACGGTATGTTCAATGGTATTTTCATTTTAATAATGAAGTGCTAAACCCATATGGGCCATTTAGTGCAAGCAGTGGTTGGGTGTTTAATTGTGTGAGGAGGTTGACCACTCATCCCAGCCTCCCATCAATAACAGTCACTGGATAAAGATATGTATGTTAATGCACAAGCTACAGAATTATTATTATTATATTCCTGGGAAGCACTAAATCTGTAAGGGTCATATATCACCTGGAAGTGGGAAGTAAGCAAGCTTGATTTGAGGAAGGAGAGGGTGGCTCCAATACCTCGGATCAAGAGATCTAGACCAGCATTATGGCACCCCATTTGAAGGGAGGAGTCAAAATAACACTGAAGGACTGAAGTGAATGACGAAGTTGTCAGATGGGTGAGTCAAGGACCGGGGAGGTGGAGGAGCAGCTCAGTTAAGGACTAGCTGCCATGCTAATTCTGTGAGATGACTTCATGATGTCTGCTCTCATGAACAAAACCCCCGGCCAAGTATAAAGCATTACTTTGTTTTGTCATCTTGGTCTTTGACTTTCGAAGAACACAAAAATGGGACATTGAAATATGTCATACTGAACTTGAAAAACTGGTCATATGGCATGTGGATGTGTCGTCCACAGGTCACTTAGCCTTCAGAACAGGTAGTCCAATGAGTGTTTTTATTCGGCAGGTGTGGAACGACGCCGGAACGCAGGTCTTCTACTCGTACGCAGTGGCTCTAGGTGGCATGATCGCTCTCGGCTCCTACAACAAGTTCAACAACAACTTTGTGAAGCAGTGTGCCATCTTGTGTGCATGTAATTCTGGCACATCATTCTTTGCTGGGTTTGGCATCTTCAGTATCCTTGGTTTCATGAGCTACCAACTGGAGCTTCCCATGGAACAAGTTGCTGAGGCTGGTATGTGCTTCTTAAGCATATTATTTTTCCACTACCTTCCTCTATTAATCCATATTATATGTATATTATTATATATGCAATAAGATCACAGTAAACAGGTGATATCACAATATGCAAAACAACCACTGTGAAAGAATAGCGAAATTCCAAGCGCTTTTGTGACTTCTCATATTATCAAGGAACTATAAAAAACAAAGCATCAACAGGAAGGCATATAAAGGGTCAAGACTACACCTCACAATCACGTCATCACAACAAGACTACACCTCACACACGCGTGACAACACCTGATACTCTACCCAAGCATTAAGATCTTTTACTTGTCTAATGTATCATTAACTTCTTCCCAAATTTTATTAATTATAAATTAATCCAATTTATATAAACCAAAAGAAATGTTTATATTATTTTCAAAACTGCTTTTTATGAAACATGATTTCTCAGCCTTTTGAAAATTATAATTGGATGGTTAAAATCTCTCACATGAATAAATAGAGCATTAGAATCTTGTCCAGTTCTAATGCTATATTTATGTTGTTTTAATCTTAGTTTGAGACTTTTACCAGTTTGCCCGTAATAAACTTTATCGCAAATTTTACAAGGAATCTTATAGACACATCCGTCAGCATTTTGAGGGGAATTCTTTATCAAAAGTTTTTTTACTGTACATATCAAGATTTTTAAATACAACTTTAATATTAAAAGTCTTAAGAAAAGAAGGCATATCAACCAAGTTTTCATGGTAAGGGAGAACCAACATATTTTTAGTTGAATAAGGTTGGTTGTCCCTTTTTGGATTGTAAAAAGTATTTCTAGCAATTTTAAAAGATTTATCAATTACGTTTCTTGGGTATTTTAGATCATTAGCTATTTAATAAATTTTGGATATCTCTTCATCTATGAACTCTGGACTACAAATACGTAAAGCTCTCAAAAACATTGATGAGAAAACCGACAGTTTAACTCTATCTTTATGTGTACATAGGAACAGTTATTTGTAGGTTTTCTGTAAATTTAAAATTTAAAATCATTGTTACTCTTAATAATTAAAGCATCTAGAAAAGGCAATGAGTTATTTACTTCAAACTCAACAGTAAAATTTATAGAATGGGCTAAGCTATTTAATTTAACAAGGAAATGGTTTATATCTACATTCTTAGGCATAAGACACAAAATATCATTAACATATCTAAACCACTTTGCTCTTTTAGAAGAGGTGAAAGAGGATTTCCCATTGCCATACCAAACTTCTGAGTATAAAACTCATCATTAAATACAAATTTTGCATCAACAATACAAAGTTTAATAAGTTTAATGATAGTAGGAACTGGCAATGGTAAATCGTAATTAACAAGTTCTTCAGATAAGAAACTTAATAAATCATCAACTGTAACTTTTGTAAACAAGGAAGTAACATCAAAACTAACCATGTTTAAATCATTTAAGTCAGTCAAGGTGCTTAATTTATCCACTAAATCTATGTTGTTTTTAACATTAAAATTAGAAATTTTTCCAACAACAGGGCTCAAAATATCAACAAGCCGTTTAGATCATTTATAAGAAACTGAACCTATGGAGCTAATAATTGGTCTAACTGGATTACCTGGTTTGTGCGTGTTTATTAATCCATACATATAGGGTAAAGATGGATTAGTGGAAGTAAATTTTTTAATTAATTCATCTTTGCCTTTCAGTAGAAGTTTTATAGTTTTATTGAAATTGCTGTTAATGGTTTCTAAGGGATTCTTTCCAAGTTTAGAATAGGTTTCAGTATCGTCTTGGAGATTATTCATTTTATCTTGGTAATCATTTTCTTTCAAAATTACTATTGCATTTATTTTATCTGCTTTAGTAAGGTGCAATTTTTTATTATTAATAAGTGTATCATAAGACTTAAAGAATTTTTGAGGGCAATTGGGAATATTTTGTTTTAACATAGAGCTGTATACCATTATTATATACTATATGCATTATTATATATATGAGACAGTAGTAAACTCTTAGAGATCATACAGTATTGTGGGTCATTTTTTTTTAGCATTTTTAGATGGAGTAAATAAACTCACAGAGTAGTTTCATAGTTTTATTGTTGTGGAAACTAATGAGTGGGAAGTAGGTCAGGGGTCCTGGAGGCCTGCCTTGTTAGAACTGATGAGAGTGGGCATTTAAATGTCCTGTATATGCACAGAGGGGATAAACTCATTTGTAACATTGTTGGTAAGATTCAAAATGCCTGGACTGAGAAGGTCATTCATTAAGAAACCCATTAATGACAGCAGTGCCTAGGGAATGAGAAATGATCATGTTTGATTCAAGGAAGAAAAAGGCGACTCCAGTTCCTTTGATCACGAGCCCTTCACCAGCCTGACTTATGTGAAAGAACTACAGCCAAGACACAAATGCATACAAGAATAAGTGATACAATACTAGAACTTGCATTGAAATATACCAAATAGAACAACAATAGCCACTGACATAACTATTTTGTTACAGGTCCTGGTTTAGCTTTCATTGCATACCCCAAGGCCATGGCAGCCATGCCTCTTGCTCCCCTCTGGTCTGCACTCTTCTTCTGTATGATTCTTATGGTCGGTCTCGACTCTCAGTTTGTCCAGGTCAGTACTTTTATGATTGCTTTTGTTTAGTCATCCCATAATGTAATACTGTACATTAATTGCATATTTCTCTGTTTTTCATCCCCAGTTGTTATTATTATATTTAAGGGGGATGTACTAAACCTGTAGGGGCTATGTAGTGCCTGGGAAATAGGAGATAACCGAGTCTCATACAATGAAAGGAAGGGTAGTTTCAATCCCTTGGATTAAAAGCACTTTACCCACATTCCTTAAAGGGTTTTATGTATAACATTCCAGCAGTTTCTGGATGTAACCCACGACATACAAAATACTCTAAGGAATTGATAAGGTAGACAGGGACAGGCTGTTTGAGAGGCCAGAAACAGGTACTCAAGGGGCACAGCTTGAGGTTAAAGACATAGGTGAATCAGGGATGTATTTCTTTAGTCTCAGGGTGATCGGAAAGCGAAATGACCTCTATGAAGAAGTGGTGGAGGCAGACTCCACACACAGTTTTAAGAATAGGTATGACAGGGCCAACAAGGCTAGGAGTGAATCTGGCAAGCAATAAGTTGAGAGGCAGGACCAGTAGCAACCACATATAGGCAAGTACAGATACCTATTTTTACTGCTGCCTCCTCTCTGGTTCCTCTATACGTTTTTCTCATATCCCCATACTAGAATGATAAAGCCCATGGTGGGTGAAATGTCTTAAACAGATACCCAGATGTTGCATGTGTCTTATCAACATGGATCCCTGGAAGTTTAGGCTTTGTAGATACAAATGTCAATTTCCTAACATAGTTAATAAACTTAGAATCTTTGGATTTTGAGCAAAAGCAGAAGAATGCCTCATCTGATCAGCTTCACCTTTCACCCCCCTGTAGGTGAAACATTGTAACAATAAGTGATCTTGGTTTAGAAAGATATATTTATTAGAAAACGTTTCAGTCCTGGGACCTTGATCACTTCTGACACACATTTAATCTGTGTGTTAGAAGTGATCGAGGTCCCAGGGCTGAAACCTTTTCAAATAAGTGTATCCTAGTGTTTGCTTACGTTTCTTTTTAAACCAATTTGTCGGTTTCTATTACTAAGGTTTATACCATAGGTGATCTTGTGCTATACATATTTTCTTTCAACAATTATATTCTTGTGGACATCCTGCAGGTGGAGTCTGTTATCACTGCCATCGTTGATTTGTTCCCCGAGTACCTTCGTGTGGGAAGACGACGTGAGGTCCTAGTGGGTGTTGTTTGTCTCTTGGATTTTGCAATCGGCTGCACTATGGTCACTCAGGTATGTGTTATAATTAATAATGAATAAACAGAATTAATTTTTATTACATTCATTGCAAGGGACAAGCCCATTTGGGATCATAATACAGGAGGGCCCCGCTTTACAGCATTTCACTAATACAACGGTTTTCAATTATGTATACCTATTCTTTATATATTCAGGCTGCCTACAATAAATATATTCACCACTCACTATAAGCTAAGGACAAAAATGTTTTAAGGTAAGTAATTTGTACTGTATATGCATTTTTTAGGCCTACTTATATTGCTCACTTAATATATAATAGTGTAAACATGTTATTAGGCTTTTATATGCATTTGAAAGTAAAAAAAAAGGCTGTTTCACTTCACAGCGATTTTTGCTTTACAGCAGTAGCCCAGAACCTAACCTGCTGTATAAGCAGGGGCTCTCCTGTACATGGGAAATGGAAGGTAATCAGGTTAGATCCAAGGAAGAGGAGGGTAACTCAAATCCTTTGAATCAAGGAGGCTTTACAAGTATTGGGCACCTTTTGGAAAGAGATTATTCTTTCTAGAGTGTAATGACATACAGGTCATTATTCTCTTAAATTTTGCACTGAAAAAGGATTCCTAGTGATTTTAAAGCATTTTAAAGCCTTTTTTTTTTTTTTTTTTAATTTCTGGATGTTTTGAGATTCAATTTTAATGAGATTTGTGACATGTGTCTGTATATACTACAGGGCGGAATGTACGTTTTCCAAATCTTTGACTCCTACTCTGCAAGTGGCATCATTTTGTTGAGCATCTGCTTCTTTGAGTGTATTGTCATTGCCTGGGTGTACGGTGCCAAGCGCTTCTCAGACAATGTTGCCATGATGTTGGGCCATGCCATCAATCCCTTCTTCACTATCTGCTGGCGGTTCATCACTCCGCTTCTTACCCTGGTCAGTATGCCACTAGTGCCGTCTATGTAAATTAATTTTTATAATAAAGCAGCAATGAATGCCCCATGTGTGTTTAGGATTTTTTTTTGGGGGGTGCAGAAGAAATCATTACAGTGGTCCCCCGCCTAACGAGCACCCCGGAAATCGTACAATTATGTAAGTATAATATTGTAAGTGCTTGTGGAAGTGTATTTTTTGGGGGGAGTCTGAAATAGACTAACCTACGTGACATTATTTCTTAAGGAAGTAAATTCGTTCGGTAATGGCACTTGAGCAGGCTTCTGGAATGAATTTTGCTCGTTAGGCGGGGTCCACTGTACGTATTTGCAAAGAGCTGTTATGTTCACAAGAAAGCGCTAAATCCACATGGATCATACAGTAGCATGGGTCATAGAATGCCAGAGTGAATGCAATACAGCAATAATAACCTACAAGTGAAATTTATAAAATATTTTTATGCTAGAAAGCAAGAAGCAAGAAAATTACCATCATGAATGTCATTGTATGTGATCAAAGGTTACATCTTATTATCATTATAATCAGAACTAAGTGCTATTATTATTGTTATTTTTTTTCCAACACGTCGGCCGTCTCCCACCGAGGCAGGGTGACCCAAAAAGAAAGAAAATCCCCAAAAGAAAATACTTTCATCATCATTCAACACTTTCACCTCACTCATTATTATTAATTATAACAAACACAACTATTATTATAGTCAAGGGAAAGAGTTAAGCCTGTAGAGGCCTGCTCTGAGAGTTTCAGTCCAATATACAGTGGACCCCCGGCTAACGATCAAAATTCATTGCAGAAGCCTGCTCAAGTGCCATTACTGAACGAATTTACTTCCTTAAGAGATAATGTTACGTAGGTTAGTCTATTTCAGACCCCCAAAAATACACTTCCACAACCACTTACAATATTATACTTACATAATTGTACGATTTCCGGGGTGATCGTTAGCTGGGGGTCCACTGTATAGGTCTTCATGTTCTCTGGTTATGTAGTGCTGAAGATACTGCATTTCAAACTTTCATAAGCACTGTCCTTTTAAGAAATGTATTTATTCTGCATAATTATCATATAAAAGTATGAACAATATTTATTCTCTCATTTAATTTTAAGATTATAAATACACACACACTGTAGAAGTTATGAGCAGTTTTTATATGTTGGAAGACAATTTGATATCGGGAGTCAGTGGCAGTTTATTTTTATTATCATAGGAAAGCACTAAACTCGTAAGGATCGTAAAGCACCAGGGAAAGGGAAGGTGGGATATGAATAGGTTTGATTCAAGAAGGAAATTCTCATTCCTTGGATCAAGAACCTTTCACCAGGGCAAGAGTGAAGTTTTGGTTGCTCACTGATAATCATATTTTTTTTTTGTTTCTCTTGCAGAGTATGGTCATCTTCGCACTGGTGTTCCACACTCCGTTGACCTACAACAAAACATATGTGTATCCCGTGTGGGCGCAAGCTATGGGCTGGCTCCTGGTGTTCGGTTCCTTGTTATGGATTCCTGGTTACATGCTATATAAGTTCTTTCAGTACCCGGGTACCTTTAGGGAGGTAGGTCCCAAGGAATACCTGGTTCAGATCCTTCTCTGTTATTATTATTATTATTACTATTGACTGTTAGGCAGTGTTGCATACATAAATGGAAAGAAATCAGAATGGGGGACCTGTTATAAGTGGTGTTCCACTAGGGTCAGGCTTGGGCCTTTAGGTGTTCACAGTCTACATAAATAATATACAGTAGATGAAGTAATAAATAGCAACATAGGCAAGTTTGCCAATGCCACTAAAATAAGCCTTTCAGTAATTTCTGGGGCAGACATTAGAGAGCTACAGAATGATCTGGATACATTGATGTTGTGGTCAGTGAAGTGGTGATGTAGTTAAAATGTGGATTAATGTAAGGGTCTTATGTGCAGAAAATGAAAAAAACACTATGGCACTTATAAAGAAATGTAGCCCTTACTCACAGTGAATGTAAAAAATAATTTTGGAGTTCTGGTTAGCAGAAATCTGAAGCTAAGACAACACTGCAAAAGTGTTCACAATACACCTTCATATATGTAAAGTAGTTGATACAGTATAACAAAGGCCTCAGGTTATATTTCATTTTTATATATCCTTGCTGAGGCTCATTTAAATAATGCTGCTTAGTTCTGTTCTCCATATTACAGAATGGACATAAATGTGCTGGAAAACAGAGAAGGATGATGTGGATGATCCCATGTATCAGAAACCTTTCTTATGAAAATAGGCTGAAGGCACTAAATTTGTACTCTCTGGAAAGATGTAGTAGTAGGGGAATACGATTGAAGTGTACAAATGGGAAACATGAATAAATGGTGGAGGCATAAATAACGTACTGAAAATGTGTGACCAAGATAGGGCTCACAGCAGTAGATTCAAGTTGGACAAATTTAGATCAAGAAAGGATGTAAGAAAGCTCTGGTTTAGCAATAGAGTGGTACGTGAGTGGAACAGATTCCAGATTAGTGTCAAGTGAGAACTTTGGGTAGCACTAAAAATAGGTTGGACAGGTACACCAGTGAGTGTGGTTGGGTGTAAGTTGGACCTGCCTAGCTTGGGCTAGTAGGCCTACTCTAGTGCTCCATAATTCTTATGATCTTATATTCGGGGAAAATGCAATGTCAGTGGGGAGTCATACAGTGCAACTTGAAGAGATATCATTCTCAATACATTTTATGGAACAAAGGCAAAGCTCAAGAAGCCTTATTTGATGAATACCTTACTGTGTATATTTCCTTTTCCTTGTAATGTAAGACGATTTCACAAATAGCTTAAACTTTTGAGAAGAGAGACTAGTTGTTTTGGTCTCTCCTGAACTATTATGAGGTACAGTATTGCTACATAATAATGGCCCAGGACAGACCAGAATGTTTCTTTAAAATTTCCTTTCAAAGTATGGGTTATTTGTGAATTATTCCAGCCATGACATTGTGACTTTTATTCTTTCTAATGTAGAACCAATTATTTTATCAATTCTATGTGCAGTACTAAACAAATTAATGATTGATGCACATTTTTCAGAAATGGATTGCTTCTACACGTCCTATCTTAAAGGCACACCATCTGCGACCCCAGGACTGGGAGGTGAATTCTGACCTCCGGATCAAGAAGACCTTGACTATGGATCCACTCACTGAAAATGCATAAGTGCCCCTCCCATATATTCCTTGGAAAAGCTACCCACGACAAAGCAGCACCAGAAATCATCCAATTGACCTGCTGTCGACTGGGCTCCTGGTGGAATATTTTTGCTCTTTTTTGTATAATTGTGTTTGTATTTCGATGCCCTAATCCAGAGACAAGTAAAGGGGGACACAAATCTACAAAATGTTGACAATATTTGTTTATAAAATTTTAACAGATATGCACTGACACTTACTGTTTTTGGTCCAAATGTTTCACCAGCACACAGTCACACACTTCTCAGAAAGAGACATGCAATGCTCACACACTGCTCCAAGAGACAATACATAAGGTCAGTAATGAAGTATCTACAAGTCTCTACAATATTATTATAATAATCATGAGAAAATGCTAAACCTGAAGAAATAGGAGGTAATTGGGTTTGATGCAAGAGGGCAGCTCCAGTTCCATGTATCAAGAGCCCTTCATCAGCATTGCAGCACTCTTGAAGGAAGTATCTGCAATGTTTAAAGTAGCCTCTGAGGTTGCTGCATTCTTACTGCAGATTTTATAAACCAATACAGTATTAATACATTAGCAACATTGGCATCCTCAAAACTATATCAAAGGCTATTTTAATTCTATCACACAATTGACCAGGATGCCTCATCTTAATACAGTATTATTAATAATATATCCGTGGGGAAGTGCTAAACTGATAGGGGTCATACAATTCCTGAGGACAGATATTTAGGTCTGATCCAAGGGAAGGGTAGCTTGAGTTCCTTGAATCAAGAACCCTTTACCAGCACCGAGGCACCCCTCTTAGAGGGTTATCTTAGTATTACACTAATTAACTGACAAGCAAATTATATTCAGTTCACAATATACATATAGTCAAAAAATCCTTTGCCTGCTAACATCATCATGGTCAGGTAACTCACAAGGGGCCAATGCAGTATTAGTGTGAATAGTATAAAGAAAAGGTTCATTGTAAGAGACTATAAACATTTACTGTAACTGTTTCCAGTTGACAAAAATCCTTGGCAAGTGGTATATATAATGTAAGACCTTTTTTTTTTGTATTACTGGGAAAAAGTCAGAAAGTTGGGATCGTCTGTGGGTAAGTAAATTTCTGGGTGATGCACAGCAATCAAACATTAGGAGTTATGAGCTGCATTATTTTTTGCTGTACATTATTAGAATTAAGCCCTAAGAGGGAATGACTAAGTACTATATAGAGGTTCTATGTAGGAAGTGTTCAAAGTGTAAATTTAAGTTGAGTCAGATGCTGAAGCAGCATCAGTCACTGAAGTTAAATTGATCTGTTAACTGACCATCTGACATTTGTTTATAATCACTTCTCATCCTTGTCATACCCCCATTCTTTTGTGCATTTACTGTATTTACTCATTTTTATCATTCATACATTCATGTTTGTGTCATGCTGCAAATATAAGTTGCTGCATAATGAAGTTCCGCATATCTTGGTAGCAGCATGCATAAGTACGTACTGTACAGTACTTGCTTAATAGGTGGGATGGACTGGACAAATATAATCATGCACGATTAGGTTAATCTTGTCTTGTGTATACTATATAATTACAGTCTGTCATAAAGTTTAGTTCATTCTGAAGTTAAGTATAATACCTTCTGAGATTGATGTATCTGCTTGATCTAGATACAAACCATATTAAAAAATATGATCAGGAAACAAACCTGCAGCCACTGCAAGAGTCAAAGGCTATAGGTGTTGGTTAGAGTTAAAAAGTATTTGAGTAAGAAGCACTGTACTGTATTAGCATAGTTGGACATAGGATTTGTTCTTTAATTAGGTAATCTGTACAGACTGCTGTCTGGGTAGTCAGTCCTTGGCTATGTGTCTCATTCTAATACTTGACATAAATTATAATTGTTTTAATGCCAAATGTAACTGACAATACAATGGGCTGCACGCAGAATTTTATAACATCACTAATAGACAACCCAGCACCATAATTTTTGATAAGCACTGCATAAGACTGGTATGCAACAACACAGGTATCTCGTTTCCTTGCATAAGATTGGTATGAAAGAATGAAGGTATCACGTTTCCTATTATAATTATTATTTTGTTTAAAAAATTAAATATGAAAGTGGAGAAAGTTACCATCAGGATGGGTAGAGTTGTTTGTAGGACCTCCGAATATTGACCACAGGTGTGCATAGTTTTTGGAAAACATAATTTTTGACAAAAACAGTACTGTATTATCATATAGAATGACAGGTTTCCAGTAAGACAGTTTTGAAATCTGAAGAGCAATTTGACCATGTACGTAAGTCATTCAGCACTCTTAGGAAGATTCCTAGTTAAACTTTGAGGGTAAAAAATTAAAAACAGGGTTTTGCTCTGTCACTGTTGAGCAACACTTGGCAGGGGTAGGCATCTTGTCTTAGGGCCATATTCCAGTGTTGCTGGAGTAACAAGAGCCATGCACTACCGTTTACTAAATCAACTTGTTCACCATTGTGTAAGTTTATTTAGGCATGGGTACACCTAAGTACAATTATCATAGTGTAAAATCCTAGGGTAAGTCAAAAAAAAGTAAAAAAAAAGTTGCAGACTCATTTAACCTGCATTTCACTTTGAAAAATATTTGAAAATATACACAAAACTGTGTATATACACTGTACTGTGTATATATTTCTGCTAGAACACCTGTCATCTACACACACAGGAACTGCCAGCAGATGCCTTCATGCTCAAGCAATTGATTTCAATCACCTTAATGTCAATATTATTATTGTAATCATGGGGGACCCTTATGGGTTTAGCAATTAAATTAATCCTAGGGAAATGCTAAACTCATTCGGGTGCTACAGTGCCTGGAGAATGGGAGGCAGTCAGGTTTGATTCAAGGAAGGAAAGGGTACCTCCACTTCCTTGGATAAAGAGCTTTTCATTGGCCTCAAGGCACCCCATTGCATTTATTAGTCCTCATTCATTCTTTTTAATATAATACACAATTCGTTCACTAAAAGAATGTGCATGCATTTGTCTTCCATTTTCTTACACAAAGATAATGGGAAATATTTTAGTTTTCCTATTTTAGGAAATTTCTCAATTCAGGCATGACAGGGCAGTTGTTTCCATTTGCTAACTTCAGCGATGGTGGAGGTTGATGTTAACAGGTAATGGTACCAGTGGTAAGGTTAGCTGTGGTAATTTTAACTGGTAGTTAGTAATATTAACGGTAAGAGAGATATTGTTAACGTGCCCGAGTGATTAACTGCAGTTTACCTAAATGCTAAGGAACGTCCTCAGCTTGCCTGCATTTAGCATTTAGTTCTATGAACTTTTTCTCTAGGTTTAAGGCTTGGGTTGCTATTGTAGGAATGGGAGGATCACATCAAGGTTACTTTGATCTGTTAGAAATTAGAAATGTTAAGCCTTTGGTTTGTAAAATATATTATTTTACTGTTATTTCCATGAGTAAATATTCCAATAGGAATAAGCCAAGATTAGATTAGCAAAAATTATGTGATTACATCTCATTTTTTATTATTATATTATGGTGTCTAGTTAAACCTTGCCTGTTCTGCTCCATAATGTTCACTGTGATTTAGAACTACAGGTACTCGCTCACTTAATGACCTACCTGTTTAACGACTGCTCGGACTTACAACCAGCTCTCCGACCAGTGTACTGTATGTGTATTCAAACCTTGAATTTTTTTTATGGTTTATCATTGCAGGTTTATAAATATTATAATACCTGAGCGCATTTGAAAGTCTAAGGTGTACTACTACCCACAACAGTCAGTCAGCACCCAGGTACCTATTCACAATTAGGTGACCAAGGCAGGTGTAAGGAGACTTACCTATACTTTTCATTTTGCCTTAGGACCTAATCCTTAACCTTTCGGTTGTAAACTGAAGGCTCTAAACACTGAGCTACAAGTCACTCTGCTTATTCCACTGTGATTAAGAACTATGGCCTGGTCTAGCCAACTCGGCTCCATAATGCTCAATTCTCAGTCTTCTATACATAGTGCAGCCTGTTAGTATTTCCTGTCAAGTTCCTGGTACCTCCAGTGTGCTGTGACCTGACCATACTGCACTGTGACCTGGCCACAGTTTCATTGGTCACACTTTTAAATTTGGAACTTAAATTGATGCTAATAATAGTAATAATAATAATAATATTAACAATAATAATTAATTGATCACATAGCAGAAACCTCATTCTCTTCATAGTGATAATGTGGGTAATCAAAATGTTGTATTAGCAGTGTTCTGAGGTCATAATACTATGGAGGTTTTATGCATTGCATTAATAAACTAATTTAATGGTACCTGACCAGGATGGTTAAAATATATAATAAAATTATGTATTTTACATGCTTGTAACCGTTTTTACCAGTATTAGTGAAGCAAGTTTTTAATGACCTGGCACTAGCATTATGCCAAAGCCTTTTGTTTGGAAAAGGAATTAATTGTATATTTATCATTTTTACCTCATGTTCTAGGAACTCCTATAGTATTCATAATTCTGTAGCTAGATGTTTGTTACCCAAAAATGCATTGGTCAAGTATTAACTTCCATTGAGAATAAAATCTACAGTACTGTACCTTAAACAATTCACAACTATCCCACATATGGAGATGAAACTTTAGACAATGATTTGGTCTGTTTTAAATTAATAATTTCATACATAAAGCAAGCTACACAATTTTTAAAGCACCATAACCTGGCTTAAGGGTGTGTGTATGTGGGGGTTGCTAGGCTCCACACCCAACTCATGTGTGTAGAGATTCTAGGCTCCACATCCAGCTCTTGTGTGTGTGTGTGGGGGGGGGATGTTGCTAGGCTCCACATTCAGCTCTTGGGTGTGTGTGGGGGGAGGGGGTTGCTAGGCTCCACATCCAGCTCTCGGTGTGTGTGTGTGTATGGGGGAGGGGTTGCTAGGCTCCACATCCAGCTCTCGTGTGTGTGTGTGTGTGTGTATGGGGAGGGGTTGCTAGGCTCCACATCCAGCTCTCGTGTGTGTGTGTGTGTGTATGGGGGAGGGGTTGCTAGGCTCCACATCCAGCTCTCGTGTGTGTGTGTGTATGGGGGTAGGGGTTGCTAGGCTCCACATCCAGCTCTCATGTGTGTGTGTGTGTGTGTGTGTATGGGGGAGGGGTTGCTAGGCTCCACATCCAGCTCTCGTGTGTGTGTGGGGGGGTTCCAGGCTTCACACCCAGTTTTCAGGTGTGTGTGTGTGTGTGTGGGGGTTCCAGGCTCCACACCCAGTTCTTGGGTGTGTGTGTGGGGGTTCCAGGCTCCACACCCAGTTCTCGGGTGTGTGTGTGTGGGGGTTCCAGGCTCCACACCCAGTTCTCGGGTGTGTGTGTGTGGGGGTTCTAGGCTCCACACCCAGCTCTCTTGTGTGTGTGTGTGTGTGTGTGGGGTTCCAGGCTCCACACCCAGTTCTTGAGTGTATTTGGGGGGATTCCAGGCTCCACACCCAGTTTTCGGGTGTGTGTGTGTGGGGGTTCCAGGCTCCACACCCAGTTCTCGGGTGTGTGTGTGTGGGGTTGCAGGCTCCACATCCATTCTCGTGTGTGTATGGGGGTTCCAGGCTCCACACTCAGGTGTGTGTGTGTGTGTGTGGGGTTCCAGGCTGTGTGTGGGGGAGGGGGAAGTGCTAGGCTCCACACCCAGCTTTCATCTACTGCAGGTATTGTGCTGAACTCTGGTTTAAAAAACTGTTACAGGCTATATTTCTGACACTGGTTATTTAAGAGTTTAAAATCATAAGATTATTTATGTACTGTATTCTTGTGTACAACAGCATCAATGTTTGTCCTTTGCAAAGAATAATAATGTGTAGTTAAGGTCCCCTTCATGTTTATGTAATACCTTTACTTGGGAACAAGAATAAATAAGAAGTGCGGATTTCAGTGTAAAGTGCTGGATGGAGAAAAAGAACATTTACAGTAACCAATAGAGTTCTTTCCTGACCTAATTATTTTCAATATAATTTTAAGTGCTAAATAAACATGAGATATATAGCACTGTGACCTAAAATTGGCCTTGCAAAATTGGCTTTGCAAGTTGTTGGCAGGAAAGTAGTTGATTGGTGAACTGTGAAACTATATTTTCTTACTTTAAAAGTAGTACAGTAATTACAGTACATATATGGTAACAAATGATAATAAATTTCTTTACTTTATTTTCTCATGTATTACCATTCTCAGTTTGCTCTGTATAATATTTTTTTGTTAAATTATGCATAAGATGTCAAAAATATAAAATAAAGAATTTGTTTACAATCTAGTTTTTTATTGCCATTGATTTATATATACATAGTATATAAAAATGCCAAGTATATTTTTTCCACCTGTCTAGCCATATTAATGTATATTTATCTGTGTAAATACATGGTAATTATATGGTCTTCACCAACCAGTATAAAAGGTAAACAGGCAATTTAAGCCAGGTTGGCAAAATCTAGTTATAAACCAAAAAAATACAAATGCAGGAGCTGTGACTCGACCCGTGTGACCACATATAGGTGAGTATGCACACACACATACTAACTGCACACACACACACTCACTGTATTTGTGTTTACCTTAATAAACTTACTTACACATGCATGCACTCATGCACGCACACACACACAGTGTTCAATACAATGGTACTGCATAACATGCTATATTAAATAAAAATATAAAATAAATAATCATATTTACAAAGTCTCCTTAGGAATTACAACAAACAACCCAGAGGTTCAAATGATCCTTCACCATTCAAGGAAGTGCCTTGATGCTGCTGAAAGACAAATAATAAATAAGTTGAACCTTTGATTATACTACAGTGGACCCCCGAGTTTCGGTCATAATTCATTCCAGAAGGCTGCTCAAGTGCCATTACCAAATGAATTTACTCCCTTAAGGAATAATGTTAAGTAGGTTAGTCCATTTCAGACCCCCAAAAATACACTTACAAAAGCACTTTCAATATTACACTTACATAATTGTTCGATTTCTGAGGTGACCGAAACTCGGGGTCCACTGAACTTAAGGAAAGCATTAAGCCAATTAAGGTTAGTTGAATGTGGGGTCTTGCAGCTAATGACACAGACAGACAACTCAAGCTCTGATTTACCATACTATCTGCTGCTAAATAGCAACAACCTGGTGGAACAGGTAATCATCAAAGAAGCCTGGCTCCAAGTCAGGTTGCAAGGACACAACCCTTGAAATCAACTGGGTATATCATGTTTTTTTTCAAGAACCTGCTAGTATTTAACAAGGTAAATTTAGGAGGGACTACTGACTGTAGGAGTGTTCCATAAACTCCCAGAATTTGGAAATAAGGCTAAAAATATTTGACTGAACTTAAAGGTAAATAATGCAGACATTGGAAGACAGATGAGAAAGAAGTCATTGACCTATACCTTGAGAGCATACCATCCAGGTCAACTATACCATAATAACCTTCCTACTTGTTGGGTCATCTTACCTCCAAGGCTACTAGGACATAAAAGAAATGCCATACCTCTTGGAACTCTCCTACAACAGCTTAGGATCCTTAACTATTAAACATTGCAAAAATAATAAAGGATTGATAATGTGACAAAGTAAAAATAATACTAAGATAATAAAGTATGCAGTATATCAAACCAGTACTTAGGCTAAAATACCCTTCAAGGGGTATGTATACTTTTTATACACTACCACCTTCCTAACTCCGCTAATTATGGTTGTACTCTATAGATAACGCTCAATTTAAGTATAGTTGGCTTAATGGAGAACAAAAAAGCAAAATACTGTGACTGGAACAATACACAAATAACCCCCATACTGGAGAGAGAAACTTACGATGATGTTTTGGTCCGACTTGCACCATTTACAAATGGTCCAAGTTGAACCAAAACGTTGTCATAAGCTCCTCTCGCCTATGTCTGGGTTATTTGTGTAGTGTCTAGTGTATATGTAAGGGTCATCAAGGTTGATACCATAAATTGTTCCACACCTGAACATACACTACAAAATAGGTACAGTGGACCCCCGAGTAACGAACACCCCGGAAATCGTACAAGTATGTAAGTATAATATTGTAAGTGCTTTTGTAAGTGTATTTTTGGGGGTCTGAAATGGACTAACCTACTTGACATTATTTCTTAAGGGAGTAAATTCGTTCGGTAATGGCACTTGAGCAGGCTTCTGGAATGAATTTTGTTCGTTACTCGGGGGTCCACTGTATATTTTAATGAAGTTACTTGTCTTCTCTAACAATACAAATCTTCATTTTAATATGCTATGTTAGAAGGGTAGCGCTAGCTTGGTTCATTATAAAATATTCACAACATTTAATAATACACTTTCTTATTTCTCATAAATGATGAACTAAAACTTTTCTCATTTATCTTTCACAAAAGTTTAAATAAGCATATAAATCAGGTGCGAGGCTACAAATTAAAATAAGTTTGGTGTTGTTGTATAGCGACTAAGACACTACATTGTTTTGATACAAGACTTATTAGGTGCTACTACTATAAATAGAGACCACAGTATTAAGCGTGTAAATTATACATTAAAGACAGTAATACAGCCTCATTATTACTGTTTATTAACAAAAATAAAATGTTTTGCAAAATAATAAAAATGTCTTGAAATTACAGTACAATTCACTTCAGACAAACGAAAAAGAGTTAACAATAAATTACTTTGTTTGTGCTTCTTTCCAGAAGAGCTTAATAGCAGGATGTCCCTTCTTTGTTACTACCATTGTCCTCTGCTTCTCGTCAGAGTATATAAGGACACCTTTGCTGGATGCAAAGTTAGATAAGAGGGAGAAGTCATGAACAGACATAAAATCCTTGTAGAGGACACCTTCGCTGAACTCCAAACGCTCTCTTTCCAGCTCCCACAGTTTAATCTGGAATAAAATAAATGAGCATATTACAGGACAGTAGTGAGTTTAATTACCTAAAAACAAATACAGTGGTACCCCGACTTACGATGGTCCCCAAACACACCCTTTTATGTAAGTTGATTTTTTTAAATGCTTTTGTAAGTGTAATTTTGGGGGTCTAAAAGGACTAGTCTATTTTACATAATTTCTTATGGAGATAAATTCGTTTGGTAATGGCACTTGAACAGCATTCTGGAATGAAAAAATATCGTAAGTCGGGGTACCACTGTATATAGTGAAACATGAACAGATTCTCTCTCTCTCTCTCTTTGGTCCTGACTTGCTTATGGCCCAGGATGGACAGAAACTGTCACTTTTCTTCTTGGGTCACCCAGGCAGGGTGACCCAAGAAGAAAAGTGACAGTTTTTCTTTTTAAATTTAGTGATGTATACAAAAGAAGAAGTTACTAGCCCCTTGCTCCCAACATTTTAGTCACTTCTTACGACACGCATGACTTAAGGAGGAAGAATTCTGTTCTACTTTTCCATGGAAGTGGAACAAAATTCATGTGGGTTGTAAATTGGTCCAGCCACATATTTGTCTTTTATACTTCAGATTTTAAACAGTCATGAAGAGAAAGACACACACAGCAATATTTTGCTCTCTCCTCACATACTGAGTGTCCATGGTTCAATCCCCAGCATGGGTGGAAACACTGGGCATGTTTCCTTACACGTGCTGTCCCTGTTCACCTAGCAGTTAATAGGTACCTGGGTGTTAGTCAACTGGTGTGGGTCGCATCCAAGGGACAAGATTGAAGGACCACAAAAGAAATAAAACAGACAGTCCTCAATGACACACTGATTTTTTTGGGTTATCCTGGGTGGCAAACCTTCCGGGTTAAATTTTTTTTTTTAACACATCGGCCTTCTCCCACCAAGGCAGGGTGGCCCGAAAAAGAAAAACTTTCATCACTGTCTTGCCAGAGGCGCGCTTACACTACAGTTATAAAACTGCAACATTAACACCCTTCCTTCAGAGTGCAGACACTACTTCCCATCTCCAGGACTCAAGTCTGGCCTGCCGGTTTCCCTGACTCTCTTCATAAATGTTACCTTGCTCACACTCCAACAGCACGTCAAGTCCTAAAAACCATTTGCCTCCATTCGCTCCTATCTAACATGCTCATGTATGCTTGCTGAAAATCAAAGCCCCTCACACACAAAACCTCCTGTACCCCCTCCCTCCAACCTTTCCTAGGCCGACCCCTACCCCACCTTCCCTCCACTACAGATTTATACACTCTCGAAGTCATTCTATTTTGTTCCATCTTCTCTACATGTCCGGGTTAAAAATCTAAACAAATCTTATCTTATTTTAAAGGCGTGTTCTGCTACACAAGTCTTTATCTTCTTGTTATCAGTTTTGCTCTTAAGCCAACTATTATTGTCCTTTTCATTCTTGTTGCTATGTTTGCTGCTGTCAGTACAGTGGCACTCCATTTATCTGGAAACACTCTCTCCTTATAGTCAAATGAAGAACTATTACTGTAATGAGACAACTGTAAACAACTCACTGAATGGAGCAAGGTTTAAATTCATGGCAAGGTATTCCCAAAAACTAGCAGGACAGTGTGTTATCAGGTACAACCAACCATGCCAAATCAACCAGGCTGCAATGAATATAATTGCCAGTGGGTTGCCAGAAGCAACAGCCTGGTTGACCAGGCAAGCACCACACAAGCCTGGCCCATGGCTGGGCTGTGGAATAGAAAAACTTTGAACCCATCAAAGGTATCTTGCAAAGATATTTTGCAATGAATGACAATCCTTTAAAAGTGTACTAAACCAAAGCCCAGAGTGTGCTGACAAACAATGAGTCTAGCATTCTAAATAAGCAAAATAGCCTAGTGTTTTTTCTTTACACAGGGTTTGACAAGGTTAGGTTAAGGATTCCTAACTTTATTGACAAGTTAAGGATTCCTACCTTATTGACAGGCTAAGAGCTGTTACCTTCATCAGTTCATTTAAAAGCCATTTTTTATTGTTATGAGAGTACAGTACTGTACTGCTATTTTACGTTTTGTAACAGAACCACTTAAGACTAGGATTCCATTTTTTACTGACCATTTTAGGACTTACTTGCCATGGGTTCAAACCCCACCCATTCCCTGGTGTTTTTGCAGTCATGTTATTATGATTTTGTGAGTCATTTAATAGTGAAATGATATTTCTATGCCTTTTTCTTTTTCTTTTTCCTCTGGGGATTTGATCCCTGTACCTCAGTGATGAGAGGTGCAACTCTCATCACTGGGCGATGGCTGTTATTTAACAGGAATGCAACAGACTGGAGAAAAAATAGAGAAACAATTATGGCTCAGAATAAGAAAGGAAAGATGAAATAAAAAGAACACTAACAACACAGTAGGGTGTCCTATGCCTACACACATCACTTAAACAGTTACATTATATTTTAGGAATAGCAAAATTCTCTTGCAAAACTTCATTTCATGAAATTCTATCTCACCTTTTTTTTTTCAACACACCAGCCGTCTCTCACCGAGGAAGGGTATACCTGGAGAGGGTATACATGTACCTATACCTGGAGAGGGTTTCGGGATCAACGGTGCCGCTGTTTGGTCTGTGACCAAAACAGGGTGACCCAAACAGAAAAATGAAAGTTTTTCTTTTATTTTTTACATGGAGTAATTTATACAGGAGAAGGGGTTACCAGCCCTTTGCTCCCAGCATTTTAGTTGGTTTTGTGTGCGAGATGCTTGGACTTCCAGCAAGCATGCATGAGCGTGTTAGATAGGAGCGAATGGAGACATATGGTTTTCAGGACTTGATGTGCAGTTGGAGTGTGAGCAAGGTAACATTCATGAAGGGATTCAGGGAAACTGGCAAGCTGGACTTGAGTCCTGGAGATAGTAAGTACAGTGCCTGCACTCTGAAGAAGGGGTGTTAATGTTGCAGTTTTATAACTGTAGTGTAAGTACACCTCTGGCAAGACTGTGATGGAGTGAATGATGATGAAAGTTTTTCTTATTCGGGCCACCCTGCCTTGGTGGGAAACGGCCGATGTGTTAATAAAAGAAAAAGAAAAAGAAAAAATCTTTACATGCATTGTGCCAAATATCCTTAAAATTCAGGCCAAATGTTTTGACAGACCTGAAGCCTGGCTGCAAGAGTTGGGAGCGTATCTTGCACTTAACAGATGGAAGACCAATCCTCTACCACTCTTTGCACTGAATGATGCACACAGGTTTAACACTTCACATGAATATAATATAATTAACACACCTGGTCAGCCACAGTGCGTGGAACCACTGGACTGTTCTTGAACATCTGGGGGTGACAATGCTGCCGCAGGAAACTTGTAATCTGCTCGGCACCAATACCCTTCAAGAGTGCCCGGCGCACACTGCTACGAGAGATACTTGCAACCACCATGTTGGGAAATCTGTAAGTTTAAGTTTAGTATATACACCAATACACCAATTAACTTTTTATATTAAAATAAAAATAATCCCATACATAATATGTAATCAGTGAGCTTTTAAGTGTTGCAATTACTATCATTGCTCATTACATTTTTGTTAAATATTGAATATAATGAAGATACAGAATTAGTGGCTGATATGTAAAGAGTTTGAGCCAGACAATTTCTAAAATGCATGCTTATATTATTGATCTTTCATGAAGTTCAACACTTTTCATGCCACAGTGAATGTCATGACTCATACAGAATTACAAGTTTCCTCTCACTATGACAAATACATACAGCCTTATGATGGTACAAGTCTTGTATTCCATGCTGCAATCAGTATTTATTCGTTCCACAGAGCTAGCTATCAGTGTTAAACATAAGAAATCCTACTAGGCCAACCCCAGATACTGTCAACTAACCCAGCAAGCTATGAAACTGTTAAGCTGCCAATCATTTGATGCACAGAGAATCATGTTCAAGGGCAACCAGAATAGATCAGACCCACTGTGGCAAAGAAAAAATAATTCTTCCTTCGTCAAATGTAAGCATTTTCTGCCAGCTGGGATTCATAATCCCACAGAATCATATGCAACAGAACCTAGACCTGGAAAAATCAGAACACTCAGAAGCAGATTAAACCCCACACAGAAGATTTGTTGGTTGGTTTATTAGGTTCAAAACCTCTCAGCTATACAAGAGTCATGTAACCTGTACAATCAAGGATACTTTAATTCCTAAAATAAAGGATTAAATTAATCTCTGTATATATACATCTCTGTGTATATAACCTTCCCACAAGGGAAGAGGGGAACACAAAGTGTATTTAGAAACTAAGATTCAAAAGCCTTAATGTGCAATAGGCAATATATTTGGCGTTAACGTATAAAAAAACTCAGGTGCCGAATCCCATGACAGTCAAGCCGTGCAGTGTGATATCTGGAGTAGAGCGACAACGACCTCATACTTGATAAGTAAGCCCTGGTTCACTCAACCCACCTTCACAGGATTGATTAACACATGTAGGTTCTAACATCCTGTAAACCTTCGGAAATTAATGACAGTATCATGAAGAACACTGTATAAGACCAGGCTTTAAAAGTACAGCATATGGTTATCACATTCATGCCTTGCAAGCTCCCTCATTTAGTACAAGCATCAAAATAAAAAATTCCTTCAGTGTCCTATAGTCGTCTTTCCACAAATAACTAGCTACAGTGGACCCCCGGTGTTCGTGATGCTCCAAACTCGCCCTTTTATGTAAGTGTATTTTTGTAAATGCTTTTGTAAGTGTATTTTTGGGGGTCTAAAAGGACTAGTCTACTTTACATTATTTCTCATGGGAATAAATTCATTTGGTAATGGCACTTGAACAGCATTCTGGAACTAAAAATCACGAAAACCAGGGGTCCACTGTAGTTACATAAGCAAGAGTAAACACCGGAATATAAGACATTATGACTGTGAGGCTGTATTTCTGCAGTAATAGGCAATGAGTAATTTAATGGGGGTCATGACATACCGCGTGGCATGGAAACAGCTATTAATTTCAGCAATTTATTAAATAAAAGGCTGAAAAATTGTAAATTTTTTAATTACGTACCTGCCCTCTATATCTGAGAAAATAGAAAGAAGTGCAATCTGGAGCTCAGAAACAGTGTAGGCATATATCCGATAATTTGTTTCAATCACCAGATAGCCGTGTTTGTGGACATCGATGGTGCCCTAGGAGAGAATGAGTAATTAGCTGTTAACATAACTGAAACAACTTTGTTTAAGTTACCACATTTGCACATTATATATTTTTTAAGTCTTATGCTGCTATTGTTAATCCTCGCAGGCTATTGAAAATTAACAAATGTTGAATGGTATGTTAAAGGTATATAATTTACTTGTAAAACTGCCAAAAAGTTGAAAAAATACTATACTCAATCACTCTCATATTTGAGAATTTCATTAATATGTGTGAGAAAGAGGCTTTAACTTAGCTGATTTTACTTAAATATTTGGAAGCATTAATAAATGATGGAATGTTTTATTTGGCCCCAGTCTTTTCTCTGTTTGATAAATGTCTATAAATAATGCCTTAAAAATAAATACTTATATACTGTAGTTAAACTTCCTAAACCATTAAACTGGCAGTGTTGTACAGTATACCTGTATATGTATGTCTGTGTGGCCAACTGGATGACGAATATATATATACAGGAATATATAAACCAGTATTGAAAAGTAAATAAATGAATACAAATTATGGACTTGCAGTCTTCATGCTGGGTAATTATCTTAAGTTTCATCTCCAAAGGAACTGCTTATGCACCATCGTAAAGTCAAAATATCATAAGTAAAAACCATCGTAAGTCGAGGAGCACCTATACACATAATAATCATAGCATGCCTAAATTTTAAAGTTGGATTTAGATTAGCTAGAAAAAAATCCTGGTACACAAAGTGCAGGATGGTAGATATAAGTCCTGAACTCTGTTTGCCACCATAGTGATGACAGTGTTGAAGTATGAGTTGAATCAAATGAATTCTCAGGTATAGCGGCATCAGGAGCAGTGATGGAAGATTGAAAGATGAAGTAAAGAAGATTCTGAGGAATGTCATGAAATTCGGGAATCTTCAGGGAGCAGCAATGAAAAGCCCAGCCATCCATCCACTGCAAGACATAACTGGCCCCTCAACCTCTCACACTCCTAAGCTCCTTTCTCCCCCCAAAAATGGTATCTACTTCATAACGTGATTGTGACTGTAGTGTTGGTGATGATGACGTGAAGACAAATATGAATATTAGAAAGCGCCAATTCTAGAATTAGTTATGCAAGATATTCTCCTAGAAAATGTAAGAATGCACACTGTAGCAAGCAGATTGCACTTTCTAGCTTATTGTCATATCCATCATCACCTCCAAATTATCAAAACTGCAATTACTATCATGCAATGAAGAAAAATACCTTTTCCTTTGTTGAAGTTACCGTGTTCAAAAACAGTGAAGCTTTTATATGATGTGAATGGTAAGGTGATTTATAATTATGTTAAACATTCAGACTCACCTTATTTTGGCCAGCTGTGATGTTCAGTGCTAATCTAGTGGGATAAAACCTGCCAGAAATTCGTTTGCGCAGGTACACAAGACCAAATTCCCGAAGATGTTGCAGGAAAGTAAGAAGCTCGTTATCCATTCCCTCCATGCTGTAATCCTGAAAAAAATATATGTTAATAAACTGACTTTATGAGGGGACTCTTGAAACCCGCATAGCCAACCTAGGAGATCTGAAGGGGGTAAGGAAAGTGTCTGTATTCTGGAGGATGTGTGGGGAAGTTGTGCTTGATAGGGTCATTCAAATTGTATGTCCATGCATTTTTGGAAAGACAGCTAGAAAATAACTTCATGGGAAGCGGAAAAGAATCTTTCCTCCATAAGCCGTGTGTCATAATAGGCGACTAAAATGCCGGGAGCAAGAGGCTAGTAACCCCTCCTCCTGTATACGTGTACATTACTAAATATAAAAAGAGAAACTTTCATTTTTCTTTTTAGGTCACCCTGCTTCAGTGGGATATGGCCAGTTTGATGAAAAAGAAAACTTTCATTTTTCTTTTTAGGTCACCCTACCTCAGTGGGAGATGGCCAATTTGTTTGAAAAAAATAAAAGCTAAAAAATATGTAATGTTGAGTGGTTACCTTCCTCTGCTCACTCTACTTTGGGATAAATGGCTGATGTGTTATATTATTTGATAAAGAATTTATAATGAGTTTCTTATTACTCTACTTGGCCAAGTGATTATTATTCATTATATCGGTACTATACTCGAAAGCAAAGTGATAAACCCACATGAGTAAAACAGAATATAGAGAGCAACTCGTGTATAATTAAAAAAAGCAATGACTCGAGTGAAATATTAATGAGAATAATTTTTCCATAATATGAAATGTTGCCCACATAAAGCACATGTTTAAATATTGTACCACTCACCTTACCTAGAGTTGAGAACGACAGCTTAAAAAGGAATGTGAGACATGACACAAGGCTGAGGCCACGTTCTGTCACAGTCTCTAAATATTTCAGGATGAAGAACCAAACTTGTGAAGCCGTGTCAAGGAGGAGAAATTGGAAACCCGAGCTGGTTATCTGCATGTTGTCCGACTCATCACTGCTGTTAGCAATGTAACACAAATCGGTATTAATAAACTAGGATATCAAAAAACACATTATGCAGTATGTAATATGTACAAAGATTTTACAATAGCCATCTAGTTGGGCCGAGAAAATACCTTTCAATAAGGCCCGCATGAAGGAGTGTACGCATGGCATCTCGGGAGATGGCTGTCTGACCCTGCCCAGGCTGCACCAGGAACTGCAATACACTTTCCCATCTATCCATTGCATATTTGTCTAGAAACTCGATGTCTCGTTGATGTGGATCTGGGTCTAAAGCAGCAGACATAGTCCATGGTTTTCCACTGAAAAAAAAAAAAATATAAAGGGATCAAACAATTTTGCTAGATAATAGAATTTATTATTACAATCAAAACAGGAGTTACTCCTTTTAACCTACTCATTGCAACTGACCTATAGATACCATATTATTTTGTATTACAAAGAAATAATACACTGTAGTGTATATTTTACACTAAGCCTTACCCTCCAAGCACAGCCACTTTAAGATTCTCTCTAAAAGTGTTGTTGAGTCTGATGGCCATATTACCCTGGTGGTCCTTCACCTCCTGCCATATGTACATGTCAAGCAGGACCTGTGTGCCCTGCCGGTGCTCTGAGGCAATGTCTCCGAGGTCTCTGTATCATAAAGAAGTGACTTTATTTCCTTTAATAAGCAGTGAATATAAATTTCTTTACAAATACAAATCTGTATTTCTTTATGTGGTACAAAATATTGGTAAGCACAAAAGAAAGTCACTAGTATGCAAGGCATTTCAGGAAAGCAAACTGAAAGTAATTCTGAAAGTTTAAGTAAATGCCTTTGCAAAGCAAAATTTTAAGCACTAAATGCCCTTGCAAAGCTAAATTTTAAGTAAATGCCCTTGCAAAACTAATGATTGGAAGTAAATTTAGGATCTGCTACTTTTTCATTTATATGGTCACCTCAGCCATTCCCTACCAAGGCAGAGTGACCCAAAGAAGCAAACATATTCACCATCACTCATTCAAGAAGTGTGAGTGATAATAAAACAAACTCAGTGTTGGGTTTTGAAGAATGGGACCCACAACTTAACACATACACATGCAAGTGGCTTTCCAGGATCGTTGCTTAACAACATTCCTATGACTTTTTACCTGATCAAGTCAGTAAATTTGAGTAAATTTCTTTTTTTCCAACAAACTGGCCATATCCTGCCAAGACAGGGTGACCTAAAAGGAAAAACGAAAGTTTCTCTTTTTATTTTTTTCTCCTCTACCAAACTTATTAAAGCCATACAGCATAAACTAATAGAATATTCAGTTTTCTTGTATTCATTGTAACTCACCTAATCACCATATGTACAATTACTGCACTGTTACTGCCTTATTAATCTTAATTAATTTAGTCTTAAGTTTGCCTGAAATGCTCTGCACATAAAGGGGCTTTCGGCACGTACACCCAATTGTTATACTCCTTTGTACAGTACAAACATGTATCACGCTAAAATAAAATTATAATTATTGTTTTTTTTTTTCAACAAGTCGGCCGTCTCCCACTGAGGCAGGGTGACCCAAAAAGAAAGAAAATCCCCAAGAAGAAAATACTTTCATCATCATTCAACACTTTCAATTATTATTATTAAATTTAGTAATGTATACAGGAGAAAGGGTTACTAGCCCCTTGCTCCTGGCATTTTGAGTACAGTTATCATTAGAAAAAAACGTGTTACAAACTTTACGACTAATTACAGTAAGTGTAAGGATATCACAAGAAAATATATTTTCCATAGACATCAGTCAGATTTGACTTTCCCTTCAAGATCATACCCAATTCTTCAGTTATCAAAAATTCCTGAAATGTTTTTTAGTCTATTAGATTTTGATGGTTCACTGTAAACTAACTTTAAAAAACACTCTGGTTAGTCCCTGACCCTTATCAAGTCATGACTAAAATGTCATTTAAGATTTTCCCTCCAGACTGTAGGTTAATAGCAAATTGTTCCAGCAGCTGTATTATAAATTTTATTCTTTTATCAGAATAAGCTTGGTCTAGGGTAATGCTCCAAGGAGAAACTTTTCTTTATATCAAGAGGAAAGACAGTTCTGAGGAAAACACTTTTTCATAATAGCTTTTTACACCTCACAGTTAATCTTTTCTACTGTTATTTCCATCGCTCGTGCTCCCGGGAACTTCAAAACTCAGTGTGTCCTTTTCAAGTCTAGCAACAAAAAACATATTTCTTTATACTGTACGTATTTAGTACATACAGTGGACCCTCGGTTAACGAATACCCCGGAAATCGTGCAATTATGTAAGTATAATTTTGTAAGTTCTTGTGGAAGTGTATTTTTGGGGGTCTGAAATAGACTAACCTACGTGAAATTTTTCCTTAAGGGAGTAAATTCGTTCGGTAATGGCACTTGAGCAGACTTCAGGAGTGAAGTTTTTACGAAACTCAGTGGACCTCGGTTTTCGTTCACCTCCAAACTCGAACAATTATGTAAGTGTATTTTCGTAAGTGCTTTTGTAAGTGTATTTTTGGGGGTCTGAAATGACTAATCTAATTTACATTTGTCCTTATGGGAACAAATTCGTTCGGTAATGACACTCAAACAGCATTCTGGAAAGAATTTTCAACAAAAAGTGAGGGTCCACTGTACTTGGAACAAAGTACAGTGGTACCCCGAGTTTCGAACTTTCTTTGTTCCAGAATGCTGTTCAAGTGCTGTTACCAAATTAATTTGTTCCCATTAGGAATAATGTAAATTAGATTAGTCCATTTCAGACCCCCAAAAATACACTTACAAAATCACTTACAATAATAAACTTACATAATAGGTCGAGTTGGGAGCCGTTCAAAACTCGAGGTACCACTGTATTGTACAAGTCTTTCATGACCCCCTTGATTGCTTATCCTTTCAAGTTTTTTTTAATTCAACAGCTGTCTCCTGCCATGTAAAGGGTGACCCAAAAAAGAAAACATTCATCATCATTCATTCAATTGCCATCCTTCTGGAAGTGCACTAACGTCACAATCAAATTGCAAAGTATCTTGTGAAAATATATTTTGGAAAACAGTTGATATTTTAAATTAATTTTCATAAATCTTTACAATATTGAATGTAACATTTTCCATTTAATATGAGCCATTGCTATAAAATAATAAGATCCAAAACGCTTCTGACCTGCCTGGCTCATGCTGGGGGATCCACGTGGCCAATAAAACTTGTGAGATGGGTTTGGTCACAAACAAGAGCCTCAGAATGAATTGTCGACTCAATTCGGCAGTTCCCTGCAAAGAAAACATTTTTATCTTATTTTTCAACAGAAAAACAGTACGTACTGTTAAGGAGATATGCAGCACATATAAAGATACAGATGTGATGACTCTTCCAGAAAGTATAGCAGATACTTTAGTGTTATTTTTTCCACTGTGATAATAGTAGTGGCTGTCAGTACTATACCCAGAGTAGATATAAATCCAAATGTACACCTGTTAACCCTTTTGGGGCCTAGTTCCTAGGCCTTTTGTGTATCCATATTCTCTTGTACTACTGTCCACCGGATGGATATGGGGTGCACAATAAACTAGCCACTTCGGTGGCAAAATCTAAAAATCTAAATCCAGAGTGGTACTATCAATTTACTGATTGATAGAGAATAAAAAGACACAATACCATAACTAGAACAATACACGGATAACCAGCACATAGGACCAAAACATCATACCTTTCTTTCTCCTATGTACGGGTTATTTGTGTATTACTGATTGATGTTTATTCAAGTTCTTTATACCAATGTTTTTACATTAAGGCCATACAACAGTGACAAATGAAGACTTAAGCCAGGATAACCCAGCAAAGGTAAAGAGTGTGATTGCCATTAGGGTCTGCTTATTGTTTATCCCTGACACTTGAATTATCCACACAATATGCATATTTCAACTCTAAAGTTTTTAAAAATATTTACTGATAGAGCAAGAAAATTTACTAAAAAATGCAAAGTATATATTTATGCAACATTACATATGCAAAGCAAGGTTGAAGCATGTATGTATATTTATAGAATACAACCCCTACGACATACTTAATACAGCATCATAAAGACCAAAGTCAACTGTTACTCTTCTATACTCGGAGTATACCTGGAGAGGGTTTTGGGGGTCAACGCCCCAGTGGCCCAGTCTGTAACCAGGCCTCATGGTGGATCATGACCTGATCAACCAGGCTGTTACTGTTGGCCACACGCAACCCGCCTTCTTGAAGACAGCCAGGGGTCTATTGGTAATCCCCCTTATGTATGCTGGGAGGCAGTTGAACAGTCTTGGGCCCCTCACACTTACTGTGTTGTCTCTTATCGTGCTAGTGGCACCCCTGCTTTTCATTGGGGGGATGTTGCATCGTGTGCAGAGTCTTTTGCTTTCATAGGGAGTGATTTTCGTGTGCAAGTTTGGTACTAATCCCTCTAGAATTTTCCAAGTGTATATAATCATGTATCTCCCGCCTGCGTTCTAGGGAGTACAGGTTGATGAACTTCAAGCGTTCCCAGTAACTGAGGTGTTTTATCGCAGTTGTGTGTGCCGTGAAGGTTCTCTGTACATTTTCTAGATCAGCAATTTCACCTGCCTTGAAAGGTGCTGTTGGTGCGCAGCAATATTCCATCCTAGATAGAACAAGCGACCTGAAGAGTGTCATCATGGGCTTGAATTTAAATACATACTTCTTTTTCTTCCCAACATGTGTAAGTATGGAAGTATATTTAGGCACAGGTACACATAAGTACAATTATCATACATAGTGTAAATTACCCAAGATAACCCAAAAAGTCAAAGTGACTTATTTCCATTGGGGTCCTTGTGATGAGTATTGGAATGAAGGATGGGAAGCACTCAGCTTTGATCCAAGGAAGAGGAGGGGTAGCTCCAATTCCCTGGATCAAGAGCCCTTCACTGGCATCAAGGAACCTTCCCTTCAAAATAACTAATACGTACTTCAATAGAAAAAAAAACTTATGGAGAAGCACTAAACCTATAGGGGTTATATAGTGCTTGGGGGAACTGGAGGCACTTAGGTTTAATTCAGCCTATTCCTTGGATCAAGAGCTTCTCACCGGCATCAAGGCAAAATATATTCATGGGAGAGAGCTACCCTCATAGGAGTTACACAGCGCCTGGGGGATTATAAGTATTCATTGTTCGATCCAAGGAAGGAGATTTTAAATCCAATTCCTTGGATCAAGAGCTTCTCACCGGCATCAAGGACCCCTAACAAACTCACCTGAAGACAGCGAGGCAGGTGGCGGGGTGTCTGTACAGCCTGTCTAGCGTGTCCTTAGGCAAGGACCTCAAGTACTCTTGTAGGTTCTTACAAGTTAATGTTTGTGTACTGAAGGTGAGCATTATCTCCCTTTAATAACGTAGCTTGTAGAGAAGTAGTGAGTGTGAAGCACCAGCGATGCTCCCTCTCTCACTCTTCTTGTTGGGGTTATAAGAGTCACTAACGGCTTACACAGTATCGAACCCGGCTTCACTATGTTCCGTATTTTCCGGCATATAATTAGCACGATAGACTTATCGTAACGGTAAATCGGTAATCATATTCAAGGATTAATTACCCTCTTAATTTACGCTAAAGCGTAACCCAAAGCCTGCCCTTGACCCTGACCTTGAATATATAAGGCGTAGGGTAATTTTTTCATTACTTTTTGTGGGGGAATAAGGCGCGCCTTATATGCCGGAAGATACGGTAAGTTTATTTAGGCACAGGTACATATAAGTACAATTATTATACATAGTGTTAAATACCTGGGGAAACCCCCAAAAAGTCAGACAAAGTGACTTACTTCCATTAGAGTCCTTGCATAATTATCATACGTAATGTTAATTGCCTAGGACAATCCAAAATAGAAAGAGAAATAAAAGTTCCAATTAGATCAGGTGGTCCCTATGTCTAGCTCTCATACAACACCATATATATAATTCTTGCTCTTCAGGGTACTCTGCCTTAACAAAAAACTGTAAGACTGCAGATCACTCAGAACAAAATGGCAAGATTCATGGTGGCTCTAGGTCCAAGAGAACATGTAGACCAGGAGGAATTACAACAACTGGATATGCTGAATGTTGAAGACAGAGTAAAGCAATTAAAGTTAAATCACGTTTATAAAACTTCTTACAAGCAGTGTCCAGAATATCTTGCTGCCATGTTTGCCAATTTTAGGAACCAAAGCAATTATAGAAGTAGGAAAGGGAGCACAATTTTGTAGTACCCACAGTAGGTGGTCAGGTTTCAAACACATTTAATTGTACAGTAATAAAGGAGTGGAATGGACTGCCTGCATATGTCCATATGTCAAAGCCTGTCCTAACATGAACCATTTCAAGACGAGAGCTAAAAGGCACCTAATAAATGAAGCTACAGAAAGACACCTAATAAATAGAGCTACAGGAAGATATCTTATGAATGAAGCTACAGGAAGGTATCTAGTGAATGAAGCTACAGAAAGGTACTAATAAACGAAGCTACAGAAAGGAACCTAATGAATGAAGCTACGGAAAGGTACCTAATGAATGAAGTTACAGAAAGGGAGGAGAGTGATTTCTCGTATAGTTAATATTCATGTACCTATTATTGTAAGCTAATCCTCTCTTTAATGGTGATGTAAATACCTCAGTTTACCTTATTCCTAGTATTTCTCATTTGATTGTAACTGATTTTTCGCACATTTGAGTTACTTAGCTGTTTTAACTTTAGGTTTAAATAATAAGATATTACAAAGACCCTTCAATGGAATTAAGTCACTTTTCTGACATTTTTTGGGGGTTATTCTAGGTAAATCACACATACTATGTATGTATGTATGTACGATAATTTGCCTAACCCCACCAGAGCAGGACGCCCTCTCTTCACCTGAGTCCAGTAACCGGCTGCCCACTAAAACCGCTAGAGAACGCTGTCGCCTCTCTCTCACTCTTGTGGTTCAATCCGGATTCCGGATCCTCAAGTTCACGAGTCTCAATCCGCATTCCATCACAGAACCCAGAAATCAACTCCGCCTTAAACATGGAGAAGATTTATTGTGGTTTATTGTTATTTAATGTAATATAAGCTTACTATAAATACAACACGAATGCAAATATAACCTAAATGTACGCTAGCGTTAATGTAATGTCAAAACATAAGCTAGTTTTATTATATTTTAGCTTATTGTTAGTAGATTTCATCCGTAAGAGACGCTGACATGATATTTTTGTAAGTATAAAATTGATTAGTGAATAAACAGAGGAATGGACAGGGACTCGAACCGTAGTCCAGGCGACTGGCAGACCCAGCGCTCAACCATTCAGCCATATGTGGCTTTGAGAGGTGTTGCCGCTGATACAACCATGTCACAGAAGAAATGATCTTATTGTAACCCTCGTGGCTGGGTGGTGTAGTGAGGGGCTTGCCACTCAAACACACCGCGGTTCGAGTCTCCCTCCATTCTATTGCTTATTCACCGGCAACAGTTCATTGCAACTTATCTTGAGTTTATAAAATTAGTTAAGTGTTTATTCCGGTGTCGTATTTAGGTTTAAATATTTGCAATGTTTTTATACAGTAACTTACTTAGATGTTATTAATATTTTATTTACGATTATGTTGAATCAGCCACAATATTGTGACTGTCACACTCACAACTAACCCACAATACCGTGACTGTCACACTCACAACTAACCCACAATACCGTGACTGTCACACTCACAACTAACCCACAATACCATGACTGTCACACTCACAACTAACCCACAATACCATGACTGTCACACTCACAACTAACCCACAATACCGTGGCTGCAACAATTCACAACTAACCCACAATACCATGACTGCAACAATTCACAACTAACCCACAATACCATGACTGCAACAATTCACAACTAACCCACAATACCGTGACTGCAACATTCACAACTAACCCACAATACCATGACTGCAACATTCACAACTAACTCCCAATACCATGACTGCACAATTCACAACTAACCCACAATACCGTGACTGTCACATTCACAACTAACCCACAATACCGTGACTGCAACAATTCACAACTAACCCACAATACCGTGACTGCAACAATTCACAACTAACCCACAATACCGTGACTGCACACTCACAACTAACCCACAAGACCATGACTGCACACTCACAACTAACCCACAATACCGTGACTGCACACTCACAACTAACCCACAATACCGTGACTGTCACACTCACAACTAACCCACAATACCATGACTGCAACAATTCACAACTAACCCACAATACCATGACTGCAACAATTCACAACTAACCCACAATACCATGACTGCAACAATTCACAACTAACCCACAATACCATGACTGCAACAATTCACAACTAACCCACAATACCATGACTGCAACAATTCACAACTAACCCACAATACCATGACTGCAACAATTCACAACTAACCCACAATACCTGACTGCAACAATTCACAACTAACCCACAATACCATGACTGCAACAATTCACAACTAACCCACAATACCATGACTGCAACAATTCACAACTAACCCACAATACCATGACTGCAACAATTCACAACTAACCCACAATACCATGACTGCAACAATTCACAACTAACCCACAATACCATGACTGCAACAATTCACAACTAACCCACAATACCATGACTGCAACAATTCACAACTAACCCACAATACCATGACTGCAACAATTCACAACTAACCCACAATACCATGACTGCAACAATTCACAACTAACCCACAATACCATGACTGCAACAATTCACAACTAACCCACAATACCATGACTGCAACAATTCACAACTAACCCACAATACCATGACTGCAACAACTCACAACTAACCCACAATACCATGACTGCAACAATTCACAACTAACCCACAATACCATGACTGCAACAATTCACAACTAACCCACAATACCATGACTGCAACAATTCACAACTACCACAATCCTGACTGCACACTACACAACACAATACCATGACTGCAACAATTCACAACTAACCCACAATACCATGACTGCAACAGTTCACAACTAACCCACAATACCATGACTGCAACAATTCACAACTAACCCACAATACCATGACTGCAACAATTCACAACTAACCCACAATACCATGACTGCAACAATTCACAACTAACCCACAATACCATGACTGCAACAATTCACAACTAACCCACAATACCATGACTGCAACAATTCACAACTAACCACAATACCATGACTGCAACAATTCACAACTAACCCACAATACCATGACTGCAACAACTCACAACTAACCCACAATACCATGACTGCAACAATTCACAACTAACCCACAATACCGTGACTGCAACAATTCACAACTAACCCACAATACCATGACTGCAACAATTCACAACTAACCCACAATACCATGACTGCAACAATTCACAACTAACCCACAATACCATGACTGCAACAATTCACAACTAACCCACAATACCATGACTGCAACAATTCACAATAACCACAATACCATGAATGCAACAATTCACAACTAACCCACAATACCATGACTGCAACAATTCACAACTAACCCACAATACCATGACTGCAACAATTCACAACTAACCCACAATACCATGACTGCAACAATTCACAACTAACCCACAATCCATGACTGCAACAATTCACAACTAACCCACAATACCATGACTGCAACAATTCACAACTAACCCACAATCCCTATGACTGCAACAATTCACAACTTAACCCACAATACCGTGACTGCACACTCACAACTAACCCACAATACCATGACTGCAACAATTCACAACTAACCAACAATACCATGACTGCAACAATTCACAATTAACCCACAATACCATGACTGCAACAATTCACAACAAACCCCACAATACCATGACTGCAACAATTCACAACTAACCCACAATACCATGACTGCAACAGTTCACAACTAACCCACAATCCCTATGACTGCAACAATTCACAACTAACCACAATACCATGACTGCAACATTTCACAACTAACCCACAATACCATGACTGCAACAATTCACAACTAACCCACAATACCATGACTGCAACAATTCACAACTAACCAACAATACCATGACTGCAACAGTTCACAACTAACCCACAATACCATGACTGCAACAATTCACAACTAACCAACAATACCATGACTGCAACAGTTCACAACTAACCCACAATACCATGACTGCAACAATTCACAACTAACCCACAAGGAAGTTGGACAAGGTTTCCATCACTTGTCAAGCCTCGACTTATTAACAAATATTTGGTGCAAGAAACACGCCAGTCTTGATGTAATAGAGGTTTATTTTTTCAAAAATGGTTTCCCCTTTTGTGGGCATCATGCAGAGGGGTGAGGGTGAGGGGGAGGAGGGGAAACAGGTGGTGAGCGAGGGAGGGGATCTCAGCGCCTTGTTATCTAAGCAGGTGAATTAGGAGGCGCTGTGACCCCTCCAGTACGTCTGACACCTGACGCTCCATACCTGGGTATTCACAACACACACACACACACACACACACACACACACACCAGGGGCCAGGAGCTGAGTCTCGACCCCTGCAACCACAATTAGGTGAGCACACACACATAGCCAGGGGAGGCACCTGGATATACCAGTAAAGAATCTGTCTTGACCTGTTTTCAGCACACCTAAGTTGTCGAATTTGAAGCCGATCGGACGAGTCGTTCTCTAGGCGATCACTTAAAGGTATCCCTCTTCAGGGATGCCTCTTCAGGGATTTCTCTTCAGGGATACCTCTTCGGGGATACCCCTTCAGGGATACCCCTTCAGGGATACTTCTTCAGGGATACCCATTCAGATATTCCTCTTCGGGGATACCCATTTATATATCCCTCTTCAGGAAAACCCCTTCAAGTATACCCCTTTCAGGTATACCTCTTAATGAATACCTTTTCAGGTATACCTCTTCGAGGATACCTCTTCATAGACCCTTGTTCAGGTATACCTTTTCATGTATCCCTAAAATGCATAAATTTTCATGTATACCTCTTCAGGGATACCTTTCCCGGTATCCCTCCTCAGGGATACCTTCTCAGGTATCCATCGTCGATAATACCTCTTAAGGGATACCATCTCAGGTATCCATCGTCGGTAATACCTCTTCAGGGATACCTTTTCAGGGATACCTTTTCAGGGATACCTTTTCATGTATATACCTCTTCGGGTATCCCTCGTCGGGGGATACCTCTTCAAGGGATACCAAACAAGACAGGTGTGACCACTCAACCCTCCCCGCCCAGCGGTTGATAAGATAAACAATGAACGTACATGACGTATTAGTGTTGATTGGGTCCTTCAGGGGGGGACCTAGATGCCGGTGGAGGGCTCTTGATCCAAGGTATTTAAATTTAGAGTTCCCCTGGAGTATAATAATGATGGTGATTCACAACGGTGCCCCTTAGCTTGGTTGTTAGCGCACTTGGGTCGCACATTGATGTCCGTAGTTCGATCCCCGGTACGGGTGGAAACATTGGTGGAACAAACTCAACCAAGCCACCACCAGAAATAATAATAATAATAATAATAATCGTTATTTCTACAAGTACATGGTACAACTTATACAGACCATAGCTGACATCAATGACATATAGAAAGCCCCTGGTTATGCAGAGCATTTCCCGCAACTTAGGTTAATTTTGTCCCCAGGATGCCACCCACGCCAGTCCACTAACACCCAGGTACGTACTTACTGCTAGGTGACCAGTGACAGCAGGTGTCTGAAGAAAACACGCCCAATGTTTCCACCCGTACCGGGGATCGAACCACGGACCTCAATGTGTGAGATGAGTGCGCTACCAACCCAGCCACGGGACACCAAGTATCGAAGTCTCTTCGTTTAGTAATACCGCATAAAATACGGGGAGGTGGAGGGAGGTAGGGGAATGCGGTAGATTGCGGTGGTATATGGGTGGTAATCGCGGTTGCGGGGCGAGCAAGCAGGTGTACCGCAGCAAGTGTACCGCAGCAGGTGTACCGCAGCAGGTGTAATCACAGGACCCAGCATTGTGTGGTATCAGGTGCAACGCCCCTATATAAACACGCTAATCAGGCACGCCAACCAGTCAGGTGCGACGAGACAGTACGTGTTCAGAGCTGGTACATCCACAGGATGGTACGGTCCACAGGATGGTATGGTCCACGGGAAGGTACGGTCCACAGGATGGTATGGTCCACGGGAAGGTAAGGTCCACAGGATGGTATGGTCCACGGGAAGGTACGGTCCACAGGATGGTATGGTCCACGGGAAGGTAAGGTCCACAGGATGGTATGGTCCACGGGAAGGTACGGTCCACAGGATGGTATGGTCCACGGGAAGGTAAGGTCCACAGGATGGTATGGTCCACGGGAAGGTACGGTCCACAGGATGGTATGGTCCACGGGAAGGTAAGGTCCAAAGAATGGTATGGTTTACTGGTACGGTCTCCTGGTAGGTACGGTCTCCTGGCAGGAACGGTCTCCTGGCAGGTACGTTCTCCTGGCAGGTACGTTCTCCTGGCAGGTACGGTCTCCTGGCAGGTACGGTCTCCTGGTAGGTACGGTCTCCTGGCAGGTACGGTCTCCTGGCAGGTACGGTCTCCTGGCAGGTACGGTCTCCTAACATAACACCTCTATTCATTCAAGTCTTGCATATGTACACTTCAGTCATGTCTTCCCTAATTCTACGTCTCTGCAGAGGTGCAGGTTCAGAGTCCTCAGTCTATCGTAGGAATCATTTCTGATACATGGGATCAACTTTGTCATTCTCCTCTCTATGTTTTCCAGCGAATTTATGCCCATTTTTGGTAATATGGTGACCAAAACTGCGCAGCATAACTAAATGAAACCTTACCAAAGATATATAAATTTGAAGTATAACCTGAGGACTCCTGTTATTTATGCATCTTGATATAAAGCCAAGAATTCTAGTAGTTTTATTGCTAACACTTATGTACTGTTGTCCTGGCTTTAGATTACTGCTGACCACAACTCCTAAATATCTGTCGCAATGTTTTTGAATGAGATCTACATTGTTCTTTTGTGAGTACCATAGTTAGTGTCGTCTAGCATCAACATCCTGGCCTTCTAGCAGTCTAGCATCCTCATCCTGGCATTCTAGCAGTCTAGCATCCTCATCCTGGCCTTCTAGCACTCCAGCATCCTCATCCTGGCATTCTAGCACTCTAGCATCCTCATCCTGGCCTTCTAGCACTCTAGCATCCTCATCCTGGTCTTCTAGCACTCCAGCATCCTTATCCTGGCTTTCTAGCACTCTAGCATCCTCATCCTGGCCTTCTAGCACTCCAGCATCCTCATCCTGGCATTCTAGCAGTCTATCATCCTCATCCTGGCATTCTAGCAGTCTAGCATCCTCATCCTGGCATTCTAGCAGTCTAGCATCCTCATCCTGGCATTCTAGCAGTCTAGCATCCTCATCCTGGCATTCTAGCAGTCTAACATCCTCATCCTTGCATTCTAGCACTCTAGCATCCTCATCCTGGCCTTCTAGCACTCCAGCATCCTCATCCTGCATTCTAGCATTCTAGCATCCTCATCCTGGCCTTCTAGCACTCTAGCATCCTCATCCTGGCCTTCTAGCACTCCAGCATCCTCATCCTGGCATTCTAGCACTCTAGCATCCTCATCCTCACCTTCTAGCACTCTAGCATCCTCATCCTAGCCTTCTAGCACTCTAGCATCCTCATCCTGGCCTTCTAGCACTCCAGCATCCTCATCCTGGCATTCTAGCACTCTAGCATCCTCATCCTCACCTTCTAGCACTCTAGCATCCTCATCCTGGCCTTCTAGCACTCTAGCATCCTCATCCTGGCCTTCTAGCACTCTATCATCCTCATCCTGGCCGTCTAGCACTCTAGCATCCTCATCCTGGCCTTCTAGCACTCTAGCATCCTCATCCTGGCCTTCTAGCACTCCAGCATCCTCATCCTGGCTTCTAGCACTCAGCATCCTCATCCTGGCCTTCTAGCACTCTAGCATCCTCATCCTGGCCGTCTAGCACTCTAGCATCCTCATCCTGGCCTTCTAGCACTCTAGCATCCTCATCCTGGCATTCTAGCACTCTAGCATCCTCATCCTGGCCTTCTAGCACTCTAGCATCCTCATCCTGGCCTTCTAGCACTCTAGCATCCTCATCCTGGCCTTCTAGCACTCTAGCATCCTCATCCTGGCCTTCTAGCACTCTAGCATCCTCATCCTGGCCGTCTAGCACTCTAGCATCCTCATCCTGGCATTCTAGCACTCTAGCATCCTCATCCTGGCATTCTAGCACTCTAGCATCCTCATCCTGGCCTTCTAGCACTCTAGCATCCTCATCCTGGCCTTCTAGCACTCTAGCATCCTCATCCTGGCCTTCTAGCACTCTAGCATCCTCATCCTGGCCTTCTAGCACTCTAGCATCCTCATCCTGGCCGTCTAGCACTCTAGCATCCTCATCCTGGCCTTCTAGCACTCTAGCATCCTCATCCTGGCCTTCTAGCACTCTAGCATCCTCATCCTCACCTTCTAGCACTCTAGCATCCTCATCCTGGCCTTCTAGCACTCTAGCATCCTCATCCTGGCCTTCTAGCACTCCAGCATCCTCATCCTGGCATTCTAGCACTCTAGCATCCTCATCCTCACCTTCTAGCACTCTAGCATCCTCATCCTGGCCTTCTAGCACTCTAGCATCCTCATCCTGGCCTTCTAGCACTCTAGCATCCTCATCCTCCCTCTAGCACTCTAGCATCCTCATCCTGGTCTTCTAGCACTCTAGCATCCTCATCCTGGCGTTCTAGCACTCTAGCATCCTCATCCTGGTCTTCTAGCACTCCAGCATCCTTATCCTGGCCTTCTAGCACTCTAGCATCCTCATCCTGGTCTTCTAGCCTCCAGCATCCATCCTGGCCTTCTAGCACTCTAGCATCCTCATCCTGGTCTTCTAGCACTCCAGCATCCTTATCCTGGCCGTCTAGCACTCTAGCATCCTCATCCTGGCCTTCTAGCACTCTAGCATCCTCATCCTGGCCTTCTAGCACTCTAGCATCCTCATCCTCACCTTCTAGCACTCTAGCATCCTCATCCTGGCCTTCTAGCACTCCAGCATCCTCATCCTGGTCTTCTAGCACTCCAGCATCCTCATCCTGGCATTCTAGCAGTCTAGCATCCTCATCCTGGCCTTCTAGCACTCTAGCATCCTCATTCTGGCCTTCTAGCACTCCAGCATCCTCATCCTGGCCTTCTAGCACTCTAGCATCCTCATCCTCACCTTCTAGCACTCTAGCATCCTCATCCTGGCATTCTAGCACTCTAGCATCCTCATCCTCACCTTCTAGCACTCTATCATCCTCATCCTGGCCGTCTAGCACTCTATCATCCTCATCCTGGCCGTCTAGCACTCTATCATCCTCATTCTGGCCGTCTAGCACTCTAGCATCCTCATCCTGGCCTTCTAGCACTCTATCATCCTCATCCTGGCCTTCTAGCACTCTAGCATCCTCATCCTGGCCTTCTAGCACTCTAGCATCCTCATCCTGGCCTTCTAGCACTCCAGCATCCTCATCCTGGCCTTCTAGCACTCTAGCATCCTCATCCTGGCCTTCTAGCACTCTAGCATACTCATCCTGGCCGTCTAGCACTCCAGCATCCTCATCCTGGCCTTCTAGCACTCTAGCATCCTCATCCTGGCATTCTAGCACTCTAGCATCCTCATCCTGCCTTCTAGCACTCTAGCATCCTCATCCTGGCCTTCTAGCACTCTAGGATCCTCATCCTGGCCTTCTAGCACTCCAGCATCCTCATCCTGGCCTTCTAGCACTCTAGCATCCTCATCCTGGCCTTCTAGCACTCTAGCATCCTCATCCTGGCCTTCTAGCACTCTAGCATCCTCATCCTGGCCTTCTAGCACTTTAGCATCCTCATCCTGGCCTTCTAGCACTCTAGGATCCTCATCCTGGCCTTCTAGCACTCCAGCATCCTCATCCTGGCCTTCTAGCACTCTAGCATACTCATCCTGGCGTCTAGCACTCCAGCATCCTCATCCTGGCCTTCTAGCACTCTAGCATCCTCATCCTGGCCTTCTAGCACTCTAGCATCTCATCCTGGCCTCTAGCACTCCAGCATCCTCATCCTGGCCTTCTAGCACTCTAGCATCCTCATCCTGGCCTCTAGCACTCTAGCATCCTCATCCTGGCCTTCTAGCACTCTAGCATCCTCATCCTGGCCTTCTAGCACTCTAGGATCCTCATCCTGGCCTTCTAGCACTCCAGCATCCTCATCCTGGCCTTCTAGCACTCTAGCATACTCATCCTGGCCGTCTAGCACTCCAGCATCCTCATCCTGGCCTTCTAGCACTCTAGCATCCTCATCCTGGCCTTCTAGCACTCTAGCATACTCATCCTGGCCGTCTAGCACTCCAGCATCCTCATCCTGGCCTTCTAGCACTCTAGCATCCTCATCCTGGCCTTCTAGCACTCTAGCATCCTCATCCTGGCCTTCTAGCACTCTAGCATCCTCATCCTGGCCGTCTAGCACTCTAGCATCCTCATCCTGGCATTCTAGCACTCTAGCATCCTCATCCTGGCATTCTAGCACTCTAGCATCCTCATCCTGGCCGTCTAGCACTCCAGCATCCTCATCCTGGCCTTCTAGCACTCTAGCATCCTCATCCTGGCCTTCTAGCACTCTAGCATACTCATCCTGGCCGTCTAGCACTCCAGCATCCTCATCCTGGCCTTCTAGCACTCTAGCATCCTCACCAGGAATGATCTGACAGCTTGTTTTTGCATTACCGGGAAATTTACACACGTCGCTAATGATGCCCTTCATGGTTTACGTAAAGGGCAGGAGCAGGAGAGTTGGTACACCACTTCTAACTTTCTAAGAAGTTTTCACTAACCTCAAGATTACCCGAGGGATGGTTGTTGTTAGTTAGAACTACGTCCAGCAGTTATGTTCTCTAGTTAGTTGTGAATTAGACTGTTGTAAGGAGTGGTTGTGGGCCTGTCTGCCTGATTGTCTGTCTGTTTACCTGCCTATCTGCCTCCCTGCCTGCCTGCCTGCCTCCCTGCCTGCCTGCCTGCCTGCCTGCCTGCCTGCTTGCCTGCCTGCCTGCCTGCTTGCCTGCCTGCCTGCCTGCCTGCCTGCCTGCCTGCCTGCCTGCCTGCCTGCCTGCCTGCCTGCCTGCCTGCCTGCCTGCCTGCTTGCCTGCCTGCCTGCCTGCCTGCCTGCCTGCCTGCCTGCCTGCCTGCTGCCTGCCTGCCTGCCTGCCTGCCTGCCTGCCTGCCTGCCTGCCTGCCTGCCTGCCTGCCTGCCTGCTGCCTGCCTGCCTGCTTGCCTGCCTGCCTGCCTGCCTGCCTGCCTGCCTGCCTGCCTGCCTGCCTGCCTGCCTGCCTGCCTGCCTGCCTCCTGCCTCCTGCCTGCCTGCCTGCCTGCCTGCCTGCCTGCCTGCCTGCCGCCTGCCTGCCTGCCTGCCTGCCTGCCTGCCTGCCTGCCTGCCTGCCTGCCTGCCTGCTCCTGCCTGCCTGCCTGCCTGCCTCCTGCCTGCCTGCCTGCCTGCCTGCCTGCCTCTGCCTGCCTGGCCTGCCTGCCTGCCTGCCTGCCCCTGCCTGCCTGCCTGCCTGCCTGCCTGCTCTCTGCCTGCCTGCCTGCTCTGCCTGCCTCTCCTGCCTGCCTGCCTGCCTCGCCTGCCTGCCTGCCTGCCTGCCTTGCCTGCCTGCCTGCCTGCCTGCCTGCCTTGCCTGCCTGCCTCCTGCCTGCCTGCCTGCCTGCCTGCCTGCCTGCCTGCCTCTTGCCTGCCTGCCTGCCTGCCTGCCTTCCTGCCTGCCTGCCTGCCTGCCTGCCTGCCTGCCTGCCTGCCTGCCTGCCTGCCTGCCTGCTTGCCTGCCTGCCTGCCTGCCTGCCTTCCTGCCTGCCTGCCTGCCTGCCTGCCTGCCTGTCTATCTGCCTGCCTGCCTGCCTGGAGAGAGAGAGAGAGAGAGAGAGAGAGAGAGAGAGAGAGAGAGAGAGAGAGAGAGCCAACAGCAACACTAGAAGCTCCAGTTCCTGGGATCTAGACCTCATCACCGGCATGAAGAGACTGGCTCACTGGCTTGACTGAACCATTCGGCCGAATTACGCTTTTGACTGATTTGTTCGTCTGGCTCAGTCAAGTGCGTGACGCACTCTCCTGACGCACCCCCGTGACGCACTCTCCAGACGCACCCCCGTGACGCACAAGCGCATCCACAACATCTTGCGCAGGCGCAGGAGAAGCGCAACATGCGCACGATAACGTCAATTTTGTCTCAGAGTCTCTCAAGTATTCCGTATAAATTTATATTGAGAGTTTGTTCGTTCTACTTGGGATGCTAGAAGACAGTGACAGCATCCGGGAGACAGTGACAGCATCCGGGAGACAGTGACAGCATCCAGGAGACAGTGACAGCATCCGGGAGACAGTGACAGCATCCAGGAGACAGTGACAGCATCCAGGAGACAGTGACAGCATCCATGAGACAGTGATAGCATCCGGGAGACAGTGACAGCATCCAGGAGACAGTGACAGCATCCAGGAGACAGTGACAGCATCCAGGAGACAGTGACAGCATCCAGGAGACAGTGATAGCAACAATATATATATATAATATAATATATATATATAATATATATATATATATATATATATATATATATATATATATATATATATATATTTTATATATATATATATATATATATATATATATATATATATATATATATATATATATATATATATATATATATATATATATATACGTTCATGACTGTGAAGATACGCACATGACTGTTAATGAAGAAATCCGTACATGACTGTTTTTTAATGTGAAGACACGTACATGACTGTTTATGGTGCGAGAAAATGACACACATGACTGTATTTCAGTGGTAGAGTACACATGTACACACAGAGGTGTGCAATGTACACATCAGTACACACAGGGACCCGTGACATCACCGAGGTCCTAACAGCTAGCTGACGTGTGCTGACGTACCGCCGTCAGGACCTTCTTTTCACGGATGCTGACGCTGGAGGAGTGCAGGAGGGCCCCTGGGTCCCCCCTGCTCCATGGGGGTCCCCAGGAGGGCCTTTAGAGGGCGAAACGTAGCGCTGGAGGAGGGAGTCTGACGGTGTCAGCAGCGCTGTCGTACCTGACGACGGCTGACGACACGCTCCTTGATGCTCTGCTGTCATGAGAAGAAATCACAGGTCAGTACCTATTGTGGGATACCTGGTACTTGTCTCTTCGTGTACCTATCGTGGAATACCTGATACCTCTCCTGGGATACCTGATATCTATCCTGGGATACCTGATACCTATTCTGGGATACCTGATACCTATCTCTTCGTGCCCCTATCGTGGAATACCTGATACCTCTCCTGGGATACCTGATATCTACCCTGGGATACCTGATACCTATCCTGGGATACCTGATACCTATCCTGGGATAGCTGATACCTATCTCTTCGTGTACCTATCGTGGAATACCTGATAACTCTCCTGGGATACCTGATATTTATCCTGGGATAAATGATACCTATCCTGGAATACCTGATACCTATTTCTTCATGTACCTATCTTGGGATACCTATTTCTTCATGTACCTATCGTGGATATGCATATTCTTCATGAGTACCTATCGTGGGATATACATGAGTCCTAACCTCTTCTTTAGTACCTACGTATAGTACCTATCGTGGGACATATGTACATCCCACACTGTACAACAGGTATTTAGTAGTAAAGTAAATTTTATTTCATTGCAATTTTACATAAATATTTGTAGTTACAATCATAAACTGAAGTGCCAGGAGAGCCACTGACATGCAATGGTGAAGTGCCAGGAGAGCCACTGACATGCCATGGTGAAGTGCCAGGAGAGCCACTGACATGCCATGGTGAAGTACAAGGAGAGCCACTGACATGCCATGGTGAAGTGCCAGGAGAGCCACTGACATGCCATGGTGAAGTGCCAGGAGAGCCACTGACATGCCATGGTGAAGTACAAGGAGAGCCACTGACATGCCATGGTGAAGTGCCAGGAGAGCCACTGACATGCCATGGTGAAGTGCCAGGAGAGCCACTGACATGCCATGGTGAAGTACAAGGAGAGCCACTGACATGCCATGGTGAAGTGCCAGGAGAGCCACTGACATGCCATGGTGAAGTACAAGGAGAGCCACTGACATGCCATGGTGAAGTACAAGGAGAGCCACTGACATGCCATGGTGAAGTGCCAGGAGAGCCACTGACATGCCATGGTGAAGTGCCAGGAGAGCCACTGACATGCCATGGTGAAGTACAAGGAGAGCCACTGACATGCCATGGTGAAGTGCCAGGAGAGCCACTGACATGCCATGGTGAAGTGCCAGGAGAGCCACTGACATGCCATGGTGAAGTACAAGGAGAGCCACTGACATGCCATGGCATTAGGGGCAGCTTAATCTAATGACTTATAGACTATGTACATAATATTAGAGAAATTGATTGAGTTTATTCTAGTTATATATTTGATATCAAATTACAATATGATGATATTACATTGTAACAAGTGTTTAGGAGGATGGTAATATAAAATTGAGATTATCTTAAGGAAAATAACATTGAGCATTTTTGAAAGTAATTTATAGTATGAGTATTTAGTTTAGGGTGAGTAGGTGGTCTTTGAGAAGAGTCTTAAATTGATTTTCAGACAAGGTTAGCTTAGTATTTACTGGTAATGAATTCCAGATTCTGGGGCCCTTTATGTGCATAGAATTTTTACATAAATTGATATGGACTCGGGGTATATCAAAAAGTGATCTGTGTCTTGTGTTGTGGTCGTATGTACTTAATATGTACTACATATGTTCACCTGTCTTGTACCTGAGTACATAATTATGTACATGAGTACGTTACGCTAATTAGGTTCCTCTCTGAGGGTGACCTAATTACCTTTCACCTGCGTCCACTCTGTTCGTAATTACATTAATTAGCAATAAACTTGTTTCTTCTTCTTCTAATAATGATATTGATAATAATAATGATAATAATAATAATAATAATAATAATAATAATAATAATAATAATAATAATAATATATATATTATTATTATTATTATTATTATTATTATTATTATTATTATTATTATTATAATAATTATTATTAATTATATTAATAATAATAACAGTAAGTCAAGAGGTGTTGAAGGTACCTGACCCGTGCGTGTTTAGCGGTTACCGCACCTGGTGTGGTAGTCTGACCATATCCTAATATTATGGACCACGAAATAAGGTGTCCAGCAAGCCACGAAGGTCAGGATAATGGAGGAGGTCATCTTAATAGTCTTAATCCTGGCCCTGGTCAGGGACCGGGAGCTGAGACTGGTCTTCCGCAAGATCGTGTACCCATCTGTAACAGAACACAAATAAAAACATATGAACATTCATATCTAAAAGATTATATAGCATTTTTTCGGGGTTTATAAAGATAAATAATGTTAAGTGCGTAGTCGTTTTACGACCCTGCGTCGTATAACACCAGTCCACTAAAAAGTCGTTCATTCGAAGACGTTTCGACCAATATGGGGGCTTATTGCAAGTCCCACAGCTGTCAAAATGTCGTTGGATGAGGGCCTTTTTCTGTTTATGTCTCTGGTCTGGCTGGAGAGCAATGGTCTGGCAATCTGCAGACCCAACGATGACTGGTCTGAAAAACAAGACTAATTCATCTGAATGTTGGTATGCAAAGAAGTGTGTTGCACGGAGGTGTTGCAAGGACATCTTGTTCAAACTGCTGTCTCGCCTAAACTGATGTTTTGCTTGAAGCCACGTTTCTCTCTGTAAAACTAGTGAGTCGTCCAAGCGCTTGAGGGGTTGGTGGAGACACTGAGAGTAAATAGAGAGTTCTTTCCACGTGCCGTCGTAGCCAATCCTATCTACATAGGATGAAGAGGATGCCCTAGGATGAACAGAAGCCAACGGGGATGAACATAAGCCAACGGAATTAACAGAAGCCAACGGGATGGGCAGAAACTATTGAAAACTAAGAAAGAAATCCAATCCTTTGTGTCGTTGGAGTCATTGGTAACTTCAAAGAGAATTTAATGCATTTGGACTAACAAAAGCCAAAGGAAATGAACAGAAGCCAACGGGAATGACCTCCTGGGATGTCCTCAGTACCTGACAAACCTCAATACATCAAAGAGTATCTTTGAAAGGGACTCAGGGAGAGGAAAGAAGTAACTGGTCAGTACTCTTGGACAGAATCTGTATTGACCAGGTCTGGTATCTTACTTCTGGACTCTCAAATTTGATTTAAACCTATTTATTTACATTTAAAATCCTAAATTTTCTTTTGTGTAGTACAATTTTTTGGGGGGAAGGGGAATCGAGTACATCTAGGTGAGTCCTACTTGGTGAGTACTACTAGGTTAGTACTACTAGGTGAGTACTCACCTGCTATCTGAAGGCGCTGTTCGTGGCTCTGCCTGAAGACCACACGTACGATAGAGACGTAGCAGGAGGTGATGAGGGTTGAAGGTAGAAGTAGAATGTAGGTGGTATACCAGGTGAACATAGCCTTCCTCTGCCACTCCTGTGTGTATCCCTGGCTCCTGCAGGAGTACACAGGTGAGCCGTCAGGGTGGTATCCCTCCTGCACCTGCAGGAGAAGGGATAGTACTCAGCTTGAAGGATGGGTACGACACTATTATTATTTTACTGATGTCATTACTACTGCTAATACTACTACTATAAGTAGTACTACTACCACCACCACTACTACTACCACCACTACTACTACCACCACTACTACTACTAAACCACTATCTGCCAGAATAAACTCACCTGAACGAAGATAAAGAGATGGGGAAGAGCTAGGATAAAGGCAGCCAGCCAGGAGGATGCTGTGAGCCTAGGAGCTCTCCTAGCCTGGATAGTGAAGTGTAGAGGCCTACAGATAGCCTGGTAGCAGGTCCCAGGACATCACCATCAAGATGAAGGTTGTGGAGGATAGTGTCACTGTCTCGGAGTACACTATCAGCTTGAAGGCCACTGCTCCCAGCACCCACTCTCCGAATACCTGCAGGATGGAGGAGGATATCCAGGATGCTGGGAGGATGTCCAGGATGCTGGGAGGATGTCCAGGATATATCTCCTGCACTATCACAACAGTATATCTCACTTACCTCAAAGAGTATCTCTCCAGTCATGGTAATGAGATAAACAGCCAGGTGAGCAATGGCCAGGTGAATGATGAATATATTTAGCCTCGAGTTGCGCCACCTACTCCTGGAGCAGGTGAGTAAGGTGATAACTAGCAGGTTACCTGTCAGACTGAGTACCATCAACACTGTCAGTGTCACCACTCTCTGGATGACAGCTGTCCTCCACACCTCGCTGTCAGGGGGAGAGAGTGAGAGAGGCAGTGTGAGAAAGGTATCACTGTCAGTGAGAGAGGCAGAGAGAAAGATAGGGAGATAGAGAGAAAGTGGCTAGTTTATTGTGCACCTCATATCCATCCTGTGGATGGTAGTGGCTAGTATATTGTGCACCTCATATCCATGCTGTGGATGATAGTGGCTAGTATATTGTGCACCTCATATCCATGCTGTGGATGGTAGTGGCTAGTATATTGTGCACCTCATATCCATCCTGTGGATGGTAGTGGCTAGTTTATTGTGCACCTCATATCCATGCTGTGGATGGTAGTGGCTAGTATATTGTGCACCTCATATCCATGCTGTGGATGGTAGTGGCTAGTATATTGTGCACCTCATATCCATCCTGTGGATGGTAGTGGCTAGTATATTGTGCACCTCATATCCATGCTGTGGATGGTAGTGGCTAGTATATTGTGCACCTCATATCCATGTTGTGGATGGTAGTGGCTAGTATTTTGTGCACCTCATATCCATCCTGTGGATGGTAGCACAAGAACACATGGATACACAATAGGCCTAGATACTAGGCCTCAAAAAAAGATTTACAGGAGTACATCTGGACTTATATCTACAGTTATATGTTACAAGCAAGACAAGATATTTACTTAATATATCTGGTATCTTATTTTCATTAATAATATATCTTGACATGTCACATAGGTTATTAAGCACATAGTGTTCAAGACAGTGACCATAATGTTCAAGACAGTGACCATAATGTTCAAGACAGTGACCATAGTGTTCAAGACAGTGACCATAGTGTTCAAGACAGTAACCATAGTGTTCAAGACAGTGACCATAGTGTTCAAGACAGTAACCATAGTGTTCAAGACAGTGACCATAATGTTCAAGACAGTGGCCATAGTGTTCAAGACAGTGACCATAGTGTTCAAGACAGTGACCATAGTGTTCAAGACAGTGACCATAATGTTCAAGACAGTGACCATAGTATTCAAGACAGTGACCATAGTTTTCAAGGCTGAGGGACTGACCCCCTCAAGCAACTACTCCTTCAAGGTTGAGGGACTGACCCCCTCAAGCAACTACTCCTTCAAGGTTGAGGGACTGACCCCCTCAAGCAACTACTCCTTCAAGGTTGAGGGACTGACCCCCTCAAGCAACTACTCCTTCAAGGTTGAGGGACTGACCCCCCTCATCCCTCCCTCAGCACTGCTGCTGCTGTCACCACGTCTAAGTCACCTCCGCATCCGACTGAAGAAGTCTAACTCTGTAGACACAGTGTCACTCGCCTACTGTAAACCATCAATAAACGGGTTAGAACACCGGCAAGTTGATAAACGGGACACTTTATTGTGGAAACGTGCCAGTGGCTTCTTCAGTCCTATGAGGAGAAACGGAGGAAGATATGGAGGAGTTTGAGGTAATCAGTCCCTCGTTCTGGAGTCAATGTGTTCGATCCAGTAAGACTGAACACCTGTTCTCAGTGATCCTTGGATCAATAGCTCACCTGTTCTCAGTGGTCCTTGGATCAATAGCTCACCTGTTCTCAGTGATCCTTGGATCAATAGCTCACCTGTTCTCAGTGGTCCTTGGATCAATAGCTCACCTGTTCTCAGTGATCCTTGGATCAAGAGCTCACCTGTTCTCAGTGGTCCTTGGATCAATAGCTCACCTGCTCTCAGTGGTCCTTGGATCAAGAGCTCACCTGTTCTCAGTGATCCTTGGATCAAGAGCTCACCTTATCTCAATGATCCTGGCTCCTGTAGGGATCAGAGGATTGACTGAGTCATCACTGCTGAGGTCACTGCTGAGGTCACTGCTGAGGTCACTGCTGAGGTCACTGCTGAGGTCACTGCTGAGGTCACTGCTGAGGTTATTGCTGAATGTCGGGGTCACTAGCAGAGTAGACGAGGTCATACTGAGCCTGGGGTTAACTGGAGGTCATCTAGGGGCACCTGTGGTCACCTGGAGGTCACCAAAGGTAACCTGGGGTCACATGTAGTCACCTGAAGGTCATCTGGGTTCGCCTGGGGTCATCTGGGTTCACCTGGGTTCATCAGGGGTCAATTCTGGAAGATAGAAAGTAATTGGATCTTAAATCACACACACACACACACACACACACACACACACACACACACACACACACACACACACACACAGAACTACAAAGGGATCTGGATAGGCTGCAAGCCTGGTCCAGCAATTGGCTCCTGAAGTTCAACCCAACCAAGTGCAAAGTCATGAAGATTGGGGAAGGGCAAAGAAGACCGCAGACGGAGTACAGTCTAGGGGGCCAGAGACTACAAACATCAATCAAGGAAAAAGATCTTGGGGTGAGTATAACACCAGGAACATCTCCTGAGGTGCACATCAACCAAATAACTGCTGCAGCATATGGGCGCCTAGCAAACCTAAGAACAGCATTCCGACATCTTAATAAAGAATCGTTCAGGACACTGTACACTGTGTACGTTAGGCCCATACTGGAGTATGCAGCACCAGTTTGGAACCCACATTTATCCAAGCACGTAAAGAAACTAGAGAAAGTGCAAAGGTTTGCAACAAGACTAGTCCCGGAGCTAAGGGGTATGTCCTACGAGGAGAGGTTAAGGGAAATCGACCTGACGACACTGGAGGACAGGAGAGATAGGGAGGACATGATAACGACATATAAAATACTGAGAGGAATTGACAAGGTTGATAGAGACAGAATGTTCCAAAGATGGGACACAGCAACAAGGGGACACAGTTGGAAGTTGAAGACTCAGATGAATCACAGGGATGTTAGGAAGTATTTCTTCAGTCACAGAGTAGTCGGGAAGTGGAATAGCTTGGGAAGCGATGTAGTGGAGGCAGGTTCCATACACAGCTTTAAGAAGAGGTATGATAAAGCTCATGGCGCAGGGAGAGTGACCCAGTAGCGGCCAGTGAAGAGGCGGGGCCAGGAGCTATGTATCGACCCCTGCAACCACAACTAGGTGAGTACAACTAGGTGAGTACACACACACACACACACACACACATACACACACACAGGGCCCGGGTTCAATTCCCGGCGGGGCCGAAACATTTTTCGAAGTGTTTCGTTACACACACACACACACACATACATACAACAGGCCTAGTGTCTAATCGACATGTGCCTAGGACAAAATGGTAACTAACTAACATACACACACACACGTTTCAATAAAGAATGACTGACCAAAATTATTCTCTCTCTCTCTCTCTCTCTCTCTCTTTTTTTATATATATATATATATATATATATATATATATATATATATATATATATATATATATATATATATATGTACAACGTTTCGCACCCCTAACACGTCATACATCACACGCAATATCACGATGTTTCGACCAAACACTGATCAGTATGGAGAGAAAAAACCCACATTTCGACACTGAAAGACTTAAAATTATATTTTTTTGGCACATTTCGACCAATTGAGCTCATTATCTGCTGAAGAGGACCTCAGTTGGAGGTCAATTTATATATATTTAATCTCTTTATTGCGGGTTTTGCTGTGCTTTTGTCCCTTGTTTACTCTAAAGTACAGTGGCACTCACTCCGTGTGTACACGTGGGCGAAACGTGCGGAGTATTGTACAGCGGGAAATCTGGACTCGGGGATTCGAACCGTGGTCGTGTAGGTGGTCAGTCACATGGGATGAGAGGCTGTGAGCAGATGCATCCGCCCGCTGGAAGATGCTGTGGTGTACTGTTCTCTCTATCTCTCTCTCTTGCTCTCTCTATCTATCTATCTCTCTGTCACTGTCACTCTCTACCTCTATCTTTCTCTCTCTCTCTCTCTCTCTCTCTCTCTCTCTCTCTCTCTCTTTCACAAATTGGCGTTGTGGTCAGAGACCTGGATCATCATTATCAACGTCGGCAGGTTAGGTCAGGTTAGGTTATTAAAGTCAGGTTAGGTTAGGTAAGGTTAGGTTAAGTTAGGTTAGGTTAGGTTAGGTTAAGTAAGTTTATTTAAGGTTAGGTTAGGTAAGGTTAGGTTAAGTTAGGTTAGGTTAGGTTAGGTTAAGTAAGGTTAGGTAAGGTTAGGTTAGGTAAGGTTAGGTTAAGTTAGGTTAGGTTAGGTTAAGTTAGGTTAGGTTAGGTAAGGTTAAGTTAGGTTAGGTTAGGTTACATTAGGTAAGGTTTGTCAGGAAACAGGACAAGGGTTTCCTGACGCGGGTCTTAGCCATATGATGACCCACAGCTGGAGCTTTTGGTCATCTGACCGAGGCCTTCCGTTGGCTTACCCCTCCACCCCTTTAAAAATTATGATCATGATTATAACCATTAGGAATTTTCGTCAAAAAGCAACATAATTTTGTTCCACGCAACACTCCCAAACATCAACACAAAATGCTTCACAGCAAAACTAACAGAATGCTGGTACCATCCCTTGAGAGGGTACTTGAATGGGATGGTTTAATGGAGTGGGGTGTGGTATTAGGAATTGTTGGAGTGGTGATAAAATTGTGGTGGGTGAAAGGTGGGTTTAGTGTTCCTGAAGGGGATAGATGGGTTGATGTTTTGTGTTGGGGTGATGTAAGGGGTTGGTAGTGGATTAAGAGGTGTGGTAGTGGGTTAAGTGGGGTGGTAGTGGGTTAATGGGAGTAGTAGTGGGTTAATGGGGGTGACTGTGGGTTAATGGGGTGGTAGTGGGTTAAGTGGGGTGGTAGTGGGTTAATGGGAGTAGTAGTGGGTTAATGAGGGTGATAGTGGGTTAATCGTGTGGTAGTGGGTTAAGGGGGGTGGCTAGTGAGAGAGGTGTGAGGCAAGACAGACAGTGAACAGTGAATAGAGCAGTTCCAGTCACACTGCTGGTCTGACCACAAGCACTGCTCTCTCTGTGGTACTGCCCCTGCAAGGACCCACAGTGGCAGTGCCAGCCCACAGTGATAGTACCAGGCTAAAGTACTATAGACTTCCAACAGTGCCACACGTACCAACAGTGAAAAACCACGTCACCATCAACAGTGTATCTATATCTAACGTTCCCTCCATCACCACTACAGTAGGCCTACTAGTATTTAGTAAATGCTGAATAATCTTAAACAAACAGGAGTACTAATTAAGAGAGACTTTACAACAGGAAACCGTTTAGCGGCAACGAGAATAATCACAGAGCTTCAAGTTGCGGCAACAAGAACAATCCAGGAACCTCGAGGATCAAAAACAGGCCAACTCCAGGGCTTCAAGTAGCAGCAGAAACAATCCTGGCGCATCAAGGAACAGCAACAGGGCAACAAGGAACTTCAAGTAGCCGAAAAAACCATCCAAGAAGCAACAACAGAAGCTTAAAGAAGTATCCAGAAGCTTAAAGAAGCACTCAGAAGCTTAAAGAAGCACCAAGGAACATCGAAGTACTCCACGAAGTAGAGAATGGTACCAGCCAGCCGCCGAAGAACGACCTCCGGACTCAAGACCTCCAAACCCAGGACCTCCGAAATGAGAACCCCCGGACTCAAGACCTCCAAACCCAGGACCTCCGAAATGAGAACCCCCGCACTCAAGACCTCCAAACCCAGGACCTCCGAAATGAGAACCCCCGGACTCAAGACCTCTAAACCCAGGACCTGGCTTCTCTCTCTGGTCTCTTTAACAAGTAAGTCCTGGTGAGGAATATAACTTCGTATAATATATATACGGCTATACACTGTATGTTTATTAACGTTATTTGGTTTTTAAGACCTGGTAATCAAGGGTCTGGAACCAACAGCGGGTGCATGGACCATCTGGTGGATGGACCAGCTGGTGGTTCTGGCCTGGGACCAACAGTTGGTGGATGGTCCAGCTGGTGGTCATACCCATGTTGTCTCAAACTCATGTTGCCTCATACCCATTTTGCCTCATATTGTCGTGTGGGTCTTGGGAGAGATATATAGGAGGTCAAAGATACTCCTTGTTGGATGGTTACGGTATATTTACAGTAATTAGAGGAGAGTCCAGCACACCTTCTGTCTCGCCTGTAGGTCTAACGTAGTGAGGCAGTCTGCCTATGATAGGCTGTGCACATGCGCTGAGCCTCTGACGTCAGCGGGTACCGTGACGTCACACGCAAAGGGACCAGCTGTATAAAGATATACTAAACAAGTGTATCTATGATACTGACACGACAATATTCATGTTGCCTCATACTCATGTTGTTGACACTAGAGGGCGAATATTCGCAGAAAATCGCGGCAGCGGTCCAGGATTTGCTCTGCGAAGCTTCGCTTTGATGTTTCGAACAAAATTGTCATTTTTTTAAATTACATTTAACCTGGAGGTCTGGTCTAGGACCGAGGTACGGGGGAGGGAGGGGGGAGTCTGGTCATGGACCGTGCTACGGGGGGATAGGAGAAGGGAGTGGTGAACGACCCCTAGAACCGTCAACAGGTCGGGGACTCTGGATATATACACTGAGAGGTGTATATGTCTCAGTGTATATACACTGGTAATGTACATAATCACTATTTTTCAGCTATTAAAATTCTTGACTGGTGGTGAACAGGTGACCTGCAGCCTCGTGTTGCAGATAGACTTCAACCTCCTATTAACCTACCGGTTCTAGTAGATGGATGGTGGGTATCTTATTGTAATCTTCGTGGTTCAGACGGTAAAAGTAAGTTAACCCGGTATTTAGTGCTGCTGGCCCATGAGCTGGAATCTCCGGGCACTTATCTGCCCCTATGCCAAGGTGACGGAAGTATCTGCACTCCTGGCAGCCAGCTTTAAGCTTGTAAACCAGCTTAAAGCTGGCTTTAAGCTTGTAAATCAGGTTAAAGTTGGCTGCTAGAGTACTCTTCATCCTGTTTACATTTACAAAGTGGGCCATAAATGGGTTATAGATTTACAGAGGTTCCTAATAGCACCTCCTAACCCTTGTTCATCCGGAAGTAAGTAGGTACCTGGGTGTTAGTGGAATGTCGTGGGCGGCATCCTGGGGAAGGGACCTAATAAACAACGTCAATGTTAAAGTGATGATAATAATAATGAAAATAATACTGATAATGATAGCGGTGGAGGGAAGGGGAGGAGGGGGGTTGAAGGAGGAATTGAGGGGTGGGGGTGTGAGAGAGAGGGGGAGAGAGGGTGACCTGCTTTCGTTTTATAAAGGAAGGGGGAAAAAAGTTTGGTCAACTTTCTCCTGTGGACCGTCATTGTGCTATTGACTCTTAATTTGTACCGAGGTTGTCTCTTTAGAGAGCCCTCTCACTGCCCTCTCACTCCTTTCTCCCCTCTCACTACGCTCTCAGCACTTTCTCCCCTCTCTTGTTCTGTTTAATATCTACGAGTTGTGTAACTGGGACACTCTGAAAGGAATCGGATAATAGGCCTTGTTAATGTCAGTTTGAGATCCAGTCAACAATCACACTGGACCAGTGTGTTAACCACTGGTCTAGTGTGTTAGGACTCTCCTTGGCTTGGGTTCGACTCCTCCCCCGTTTCATGTTTTGTTTACAGTCGCATTAATGATGTATCTTGCTTAGGGATTCGAACAACCATCAACAAGACTGAAACACTTGGGAAATATTTCAGAACCTTTATTGTTGAAACGTTTCGCCAGCCAGTGGGTTCTTTAGTCCAATACAGAGACGAACGGTGGAAGATGAGGAGGAGTTTGAGGTAATCAGTCCCCCAGCCTGGAGTCAGTGCTCAGTACATCAGTCTTGAGAAATGTACAGCATATAGGTTAGGTAAGGTTTATCAGGTTTTAGTTCTATGATGACCCACAGCTGGAGCTTTTGGTCATCTGACCGAGGCCTTCCACTGGCTTACCCCTCCACACGTTTACAGACTATACGTGCAGACAAGGTGAGTTGAAGCAGCAGGAGGCGGCGTCACCAGTAGGTAACTCCAGTCGTGGTACCAGATCATGTCTATAGGCCAGGCAAGCGTCGAAGAATTCCTTTATCTGCCTGCTGTCCCGCCCCCATACTCTTCCGTAACTGATTTCCCACCAACCATTTGTTAGGTTAGTACCATGAGTGTCAGGTGTGTTGTGTCAGAAGCCTGACACATATGTTGGGATTGTAGAAGATGGAGCCAGTGTGCGCGTCCTGTGGATTCCATCTCGGGGTTCGATCCCCGGGACGGGGGGAAACACTAGGGCGTGTTTCCTTAAGATACCTACTGTCCATGTTCAACTAGCGGTAAGTAGGTACCTGGGTGTTAGTGGACTGGTGTGGGTGGCATTCTGGGGACAAAATTAACCAAAGTTGCGGGAAATGCTCTACATAACCAGGGACTTTCTACATAGTATGCCATTGATGTCAGCTATGGTCTGTATAAGTTGTATCATGTACTTGTAGAAATAAAGATTATTATTATTATTCATTGACTTGAGACTGAGGGAGACTGAGACCAGTCAGTCGACTCATCATTCTATCAGGCAGCAGCATCCGACTCCTGGATCTTACTAGTGCTAGGCTGGGCTACCAGCATCACTCTCAGAGATCTCCATCACCAGCTGTAAACTTTGCTAGCTAGTCCATTGTTGTTACACCTTACGTCATTATGTGCCCTCTCAGTGTATATACAGTGAGAGGGCAGTGTATATACACTGAGAGGGCAGTGTATATACACTGAGAGGGCAGTGTATATACACTGAGAGGGCAGTGCATATACACAGAGAGGGCAGTGTATATACACTGAGAGGGCAGTGTATATACACTGAGAGAGCAGTGTATATACACTGAGAGGGCAGTGTATATACACTGAGAGGGCAGTGTATATACAGTGAGAGGGCAGTGTATATACACTGAGACCTAGCCACCTCTCTGTGTTTATAACCTTGAAAGTCTAAGACACCTACACTCTTTAAGTATACAAGATGTATGTGTGTATTTGGGTGACCACTTATTAAAGTGTACTCTCTCTCTTGACAGTCATGGCTGCATGTGTATCAGCTGAGACACAAGTGTCCTTAGACTCTACGTTCATCTACCAGGTAATACACACACACACACACACACACACACACACACACACACCAGCAAAGGTTCAAAGAGGAGGTAAGACAATGGCGTCTACGAGGCTTGACATCAGGCTTCCATTAAGGTTTCCAGGCCACTCCCCACACCTCTATTACTCGACCACCTTCACTACAAAGGCTCAGCTGAACACTGGAACACCCGAGACTGAACACCTAGTGAGAGATGGGAACTAGGGAACGTTAGTACAAGGGTTGAGAAGAACAACTTTGGACACAGAACAACATGTAAACACTATGGTAGTAACACTATCATGATACTACTGTAGTAACACTACTCTAGTAACACTCCCATAACACTACGAGTACTACCATAAGTAACACTACTGTAGTAACACTACCATAACACTACTGTAGTAACACTACCATAACACTAGTAATACTACTGTCATAACACTAGTAATATTGCTGTAGTAACACTAGTAACACTACCATGATACTACTGTAGTAACATTACTCTGGTAACACTCCCATAACACTGCTGTAGTAACACTACCATAACACTAGTAACACTACTGTAGTAACACTAGTAACACTATCATAACACTAGTAACACTACTGTAGTAACACTAGTAACACTACCATAACACTAGTAACACTACTGTAGTAACACTAGTAACACTACTGTAGTAACACTAGTAACACTACTGTAGTAACACTAGTAACACTACTGTAGTAACACTAGTAACACTACTGTAGTAACACTAGTAACACTACTGTAGTAACACTAGTAACACTACCATAACACTAGTAACACTACTGTAGTAACACTAGTAACACTACCATAACACTAGTAACACTACTGTAGTAACACTAGTAACACTACCATAACACTAGTAACACTACTGTAGTAACACTAGTAACACTACTATAACACTAGTAACACTACTGTAGTAACACTAGTAACACTACTAGTACACAGTAACACTAGTAAACACTAGTAACACTACTGTAGTAACACTAGTAACACTACCATAACACTAGTAACACTACTGTAGTAACACTAGTAACACTAGTAACACTACTGTAGTAACACTAGTAACACTACTGTAGTAACACTAGTAACACTACTGTAGTAACACTAGTAACACTACTGTAGTAACACTAGTAACACTACTGTAGTAACACTAGTAACACTACTGTAGTAACACTAGTAACACTACTGTAGTAACACTAGTAACACTACTGTTAGTAACATACTGTTAACACTACTCATAACACTAGTAACACTACTGTAGTAACACTAGTAACCACTAACACTAGTAACACTACTGTAGTAACACTAGTAACACTTACATAACACTAGTAACACTACTGTAGTAACACTATCTAGTAACACTACTGTAGTAACACTAGTAACACTACGTGTAACACTAGTAACACTTACTATAACACTAGTAACACTACCATAATACTAGTAACACTACTGTAGTAACACTAGTAACACTACCATAACACTAGTAACACTACTGTAGTAACACTAGTAACACTACTGTAGTAACACTAGTAACACTACCATAACACTAGTAACAATACTGTAGTAACACTACCATAACACTAGTAACACTACTGTAGTAACACTAGTAACACTACCATAACACTAGTAACACTACTGTAGTAACACTACTAGTAACACTACTGTAGTAACACTAGTAACACTACCATAACACTAGTAACATTACCATAACACTAGTAACACTACCATAATACTAGTAACACTACTGTAATAACACTAGTAACACTACCATAATACTAGTAACACTACTGTAGTAACACTAGTAACACTACTGTAGTAACACTACCATAACACTAGTAACACTAGTAACACTACCATAACACTATTAACACTACTGTAGTAACACTAGTAATACTATTGTAGTAACACTAGTAACACTACCATAACACTAGTAACACTAGTAACACTACTATAACACTAGTAACACTACTGTAGTAACACTAGTAACACTACTGTAGTAACACTAGTAACACTACTGTAGTAACACTACTGTGTAACACTACGTAAACACTAGTAACACTAGTAACATTACTGTAGTAACACTAGTAACACTACTGTAGTAACACTAGTAACACTACTGTAGTAACACTAGTAACACAACTGTAGTAACACTAGTAACATTACTGTAGTAACACTAGTAACACTACCATAACACTAGTAACACTACTGTAGTAACACTAGTAACACTACTGTAGTAACACTAGTAACATTACTGTAGTAACACTAGTAACACTACCATAACACTAGTAACGCTACTGTAGTAACACTAGTAACACTACTGTAGTAACACTAGTAACATTACTGTAGTAACATTAGTAACACTACCATAACACTAGTAACACTACCATAACACTAGTAACACTACTGTAGTAACACTAGTAACACTATTGTCACATTACTTGAGTTATATTTCTCATTGCTAAGAAACATGTGTGTTTGTGTCTCAGGAACGGAGCGCCAGACAGCGTCCACCACCCTCAGACGTCCTCCTGCCCCACGGACGCTCACAGCAGGAAAGGCGTCCACTGCAAGAAGAACGTGTTCAGCACAAGGGGCAGCCACAGCAGGATGGACGTCCACAGGTTCAGGGACGCCTACAGCAGCAGGGACGTCTACAACAACAGCAGGAACGCCCGCAGCAGGAGGGGCATCTACAGCAGCAGGGAAACAGACAGAGCCAGGGACTCCCACAGCAGAAGGAAGGCAGACAGAGCCAGGGACTCTCACAGCAGAAGGGACGCAGACAGATCCAGGGACTCCCACAACAGGAATTAAGCAGACAGATCCAAGGACACCCACAGCAGAAGGGACGCAGACAGATCCAGGGACTCCCACAGCAGCAGGGACGGAGGCAGATCCAGGGACTCCCAGAACAGAATGGACGCAGACGGATCCAGGGACTCCCACAGCAGGAATTAAGCAGACAGATCCAGGGACTCCCACAACAGAAGGAACACCTGGAGGCAAAGGCTTTCCCTGCGTACCTTGGTCCTCTACAAGTACCTGTCGAAGAAAAAAAGAAGCCTCCAGTGATCTCCACTTCCAACAGTGTTCTCCAAGACTCTGGGGAGGAGAACACACAACCTCCAGTGATCTCCACCTCCAGTAGTGTTATCCAAGTATCTGTGGATGAGGAGAAAGAGAAACCACCGGTGATCTCCAGTTCCAGCGGTGTTCTCCAAGCATCAAGAACGTGCAAGAACGCAGTCAAAACAGCGCTGGAAAGCGTTCAACAAGAGACTCTGACAGCGCCGGTGGGAAGGCCGGTTAGCGGCGGCACTAAAGACAGCAGAGAGACGAAGGAATTCCCATCGCTCCTGGAAGAGCCTTTCCTGCCCTCGAAACTGCCGCCGGTCCAACAGGTCTCTCCCTTCGAGGTGCCGAAAATCGGCAAGGTGGAGCCTTTTAAGTTGCTGGAGGTGGGTCCAGATCTGGACGACACCCACCTGGGAAAGCCTCCGGGGACTAGCAACCTCTCTGGAGATTCTGCTGCTGAGGGGTTCATTCCCCTCCTTCCTCCCTCGGGAGGAATAGAGCCAGATGGCTCCCTCCCCAGACTAATTCCTATTGGTGAAATTCCTGGACGCAAGGTTCCCCCTGCTTTCCCAGGTCATAAATCTCCTCAGTTCTCCGGTAAAACCCCCGGTCCAGCCCTCCAGGGTAAACCTGCTATCAGCAAGGCAACTGGCCAACCAGGGAAGCCTCCGAAGGATGAATCCTTAAATCCTCTAAGTCCTAGCATCTCCAATAGACAAATCCCCTCGAATATAACCCCTGTACGATCCCCAGTGCACCACCTCCTAGATCCAACTGGTAAATCCCCCCACCAAAGTCAACCTGTTAACCTTTCTACACGGAAATCCCAGCCCCCAGTCTCCCCCAGCCCTCATACAGGGTTTAAATCCCATCCGAGGGAAACCCAGGCTACACCACTGGGTAAATCCTCTTTTACCAGCACTTCGATCAAGTCTCCTACTCCTGCACCTCACCCAGCACTCTCTACCTCATCCCTAGGAGACAAAGCTCTCATAGGAAGCCCTCTCCAGCCTCCAGGACACCTAGGAGGCTCCTCCCTAGCCCCAGGACTCCCAGCAGCATCTCTCAGCACCAAACACAGCTTCCCAGATCTGTCAGATGAGGGAACTGTCACTCCCACACTGAAGGTCGCATCGCCTCTTGATTTGCCAATATACAACCTGGGACCTCAAGTCTTACCCCAGCAGGAAGACCTAACTGGACTGGGAGGGTCTGCACCCCTGGTCACCCCTTTCAACCCCTTCTCCACCCTGGTCTTGCCAGGGTCTGGGACCGGACTAGGTGGAAGACAGTCCTATTACCACCTACCACTGCAAATCCCCATTCTGAACCTACCACACCAAGCTGGTGGAATCATAGGCTTCTAATAACATGGTAGAGCTTCCTGGCACCTACTGCCCTGTGCACCTAGTAGTTAACAGGTACCTGGGTAGTAGTTCCCTTATACCTACTGCCCTGTGCACCTACTACTACCATAACTACTACTACCATTACTACTACAAGTACTACTACCATTACTACTGATTTGTTAATGGGGGTTTCAAGTCTATCTACCACACGACGGTCATTAAGGCTGCATGTCACCTGTACACCACCAGTCAAAAAGACTTTAATACCTAAAATACTGATTAATGTAAACTACCAGTGTATATACACTGAGAGACATTCACATCTCTCAGTGTATATAATCTGTTCATCCCTTGGATAATTAGTATTGAGTTATCTGTTAAAACATTATATAACTGTAATATCTCTCAATAAAGTTACTATATGCTTTATCTGTCTTTATTTCCCTTTATCATCCCTGCAATATTACAGCCCAATAACTCACATGGAATCCTAACTGGTCTGTATATTTCGATCCTCTTCTGGGATCCTCTTCAGCGGATACATAAGTGAGAGGAGGACGTGTCTGGTAGTGGCTGGGCGAGGAAACAAGAGCTGTGGGTCAACTGATAGTTTGGGCAGGAAGGTTCAGCGTCTTGTGTGATTCCTGATGTGCTGACGTTATGTGTTGGGTTGGTCACTAGTTATGTACAGTGTTAGGAGGGTCACTAGTTATGTACAGTGTTAGGAGGGTCACTAGTTATGTACTTCTTGAGGGAGGGAATTTTGAAATGTCGTCTGGTTTCCATTGTCCTGTTGAGATGTTGATGTTTTGGTTCTTGATGCAGTTGAGATGTTGATGTTGTGGTTCTTGATGCAGTTGAGATCTTGATGTTGTAGTTCTTGATGCCGTTATGTTGAAAATGAGTGGATTATCCTATGCATAACGTATTGCACTCTGGTGGTCGATGAACAGGGAGGCTCCAAGGGTGCCAAGGAGTTACCAGGAAGATGACAAGGGTGCCAAGGAGTTACTAGGAAGATGACAAGGGTGCCAGAGAGTTACCAGGAAGGTGCCATGGGTGCCATGGGTGCCAGGGTGCCAGGGGTGCCAGGGAGGTGCCAGAGAGGTACCAGGGATGCCAGGGGAGGTGCCAGTGGGGTGCAACCTGCTCCGCCCACGGGAGGTTGGTCCCTTATTTGGATATTCTGGGAGACAGTAAATGTTGACTCACAGACGATGATGGTGGTGGTAGTTATGGTAGATGTGATGGTGGTGGTAGTTGTAGTAGTTGTGGTGATAGTGGTGGTAATTGTGTCCTCCTCTGCAGATGACACCCGAAATTGCATGACAGTGTCATCCATCGATGACACTGCAAGACTCCAAGCCGACATCAACCAAATCTTCAAATGGGCCACTCAAAACAATATGAAGTTCAATGAAGAGAAATGTCTATTACTATTACTGAGGAAATCAAAACTGTACCAGAGTATAAAACAAATTCCAACCACACAATAGAGCGAAAAAGTAATGTAAAGGACCTGGGAGTAATAATGTCAGAGGCTCTCGCCTTCAAAGACCACAAATGTTAGGATGGATAATGAGAACCTTCAAAACTAGGGAAGCCAAGCCCATGATGACATTCTTCAAATCGCTTGTACTCTCTAGGCTGGAATACTGCTGTACACTAACGGCCTCCTTCAAGGCTGGCGACATTGCTGACCTGGAGAGTGTACAAAGAACTTTCACGGCACACATAAGTACGATAAAGCACCTAAATTACTGGGAACGGTTGAAGGCCCTTGATCTGTATTCTCTGGAACGCAGGCGAGAGAAATACATGATAATATACACTTGGAAAATCCTAGAGGGATTAGTACCAAACCTGCACACAAAAATCACTCCCTATGAAAGCAAAAGACTCAGCAGGAGATGCAACATTCCCCCGATGAAAAACAGGGGCGCCACCAGTACACTGAGAGACAACACCATAAGTGTCCGGGGCCCAAGACTGTTCAACTGCCTCCCAGCATACATAAGGGGGATTACCAATATACCCTGGCTGTCTTCAAGAAGGCACTGGACAGGCACCTAAAGTCAGTACCTGACCAACCAGGCTGTGGTTCATACGTCAGTTTGCGTGCGGCCAGCAGTAACAGCCTGGTTAATCAGACCCTGATCCACCACGAGGCCTGGTCTCAGACCGAGCCGCTGGGGCGCTGACCCCCGGAACCCCCTCCAGGTATACTCCAGGTATGGTAGCATAGGTGGCGCCATGGGCTCTCCTCCATCCCCTCTTCAAATCAAGAATGCCTCTTTCGATCGTCTTCAAACTTCCAGGGCATCTCACCTTCTCAATGGACTCTGTATAGCGTAAAAAAAAAAAAACGAAAATATCCGAAGAAAACTGGAAACTATCTGAAGAAAACTGGAAAATAATGAAAGCATAAATTTTAGCAGCATTTTCAAGTTTAACTTGAATGTGTTAAGCTGCAGCTCCTGGGCCTCTAGCTCCTGGGACTCATGGAAGTGTAGCTCCTGGAGGTATATCCCTGAATGATATACTGGAGGAGGAAGTATCCCTGGATGGTATACTGGAGGAGGAGGTATCCCTGAATGATATACTGGAGGAGGAGGTATCCCTGGATGGTATACTGGAGGAGAAGGTATCCCTGGATGGTATACTGGAGGAGGAGGTATCCCTGGATGGTATACTGGAGGAGAAGGTATCCCTGGATGGTATACTGGAGGAGGAGGTATCCCTGGATGGTATTCTGGAGGAGGAGGTATCCCTGGATGGTATACTGGAGGAGGAGGTATCCCTGAATGATATACTGGAGGAGGATGTATCCCTGGATGGTATACTGGAGGAGGAGGTATACCTGAATGATATACTGGAGGAGGAGGTATCCCTGGATGGTATACTGGAGGAGGAGGTATCCCTGAATGATATACTGGAGGAGGAGGTATCCCTGGATGGTATACTGGAGGAGGAGGTATCCCTGAATGATATACTGGAGGAGGAGGTATCCCTGGATGGTATACTGGAGGAGGAGGTATCCCTGGATGGTATACTGGAGGAGGAGGTATTCCTGGATGGTATACTGGAGGAGGAAGTATCCCTGAATGATATACTGGAGGAGGAGGTATCCCTGGATGGTATACTGGAAATGGAGGTATCCCTGAATGATATACTGGAGGAGGAGGTATCCCTGGATGGTATACTGGAGGAGGAGGTATCCCTGGATGGTATACTAGAGGAGGAGGTATCCCTGGATGGTATACTGGAGGAGGAGGTATCCCTGGATGGTATACGGGAGGAGGAGGTATCCCTGGATGGTATACTGGAGGAGGAGGTATCCCTGGATGGTATATTGGAGGAGGAAGTATCCCTGGATGGTATACTGGAGGAGGAGGTATCCCAGGATGGTATACTGGAGGAGGAGGCATCCCTGGATGGTATACTGGAGGAGGAGGTATCCCTGGATGGTATACTGGAGGAGGAGGTATCCCTGGATGGTATACTGGACTAGGAGGTATACCTGGATGGTATTCTGGAGGAGGAGGTATCCCTGGATGGTATACTGGAGGAGGAGATATCCCAGGATGGTATACTGGAGGAGGAGGTATCCCTGGATGGTATACTGGAGGAGGAGGTATACCTGGATGGTATACTGGAGGAGGAGGTATCCCTGGATGGTATTCTGGAGGAGGAGGTATCCCTGGATGGTATACTGGAGGAAGAAGTATCCATGGATGGTATACTGGAGGAGGAGATATCCCAGGATAGTATACTGGAGGAGGTATCCCTGGATGGTATACTGGAGGAGAAGGTATCCCTGGATGGTATTCTGGAGGAGGAGGTATCCCTGGATGGTATACTGGAGGAGGAGATATCCCAGGATGGTATACTGGAGGAGGAGGTATCCCTGGATGGTATACTGGAGGAGGAGGTATCCCTGGATGGTATACTGGAGGAGGAGGTATCCCTGGATGGTATACTGGAGGAGGAGGTATCCCTGGATGGTATTCTGGAGGAGGTATCCCTGGATGGTATACTGGAGGAGGTATCCCTGGATGGTATACTGGAGGAGGAAGTATCCCTGGATGGTATACTGGAGGAGGAGGTATTATCCATGAATGTTATACTGGATGAGGAGGTATCCCTGGATGGAATACTAGAGGATGTATCCCTTGATGGTATACTGGAGGAGGAGATATCCGTGAATGTTATACTGGAGGAGGTATCCCTGGACGGAATACTGGAGGAGGTATCCATGGATGGTATACTGGAGGAGGTATCCCTGGATGGTATACTGGAGGAGGTATATCTGAATGGAATACTGGAGGAGGTATCCATGGATGGTATACTGGACGAGGTATCCGTGGATGGTATACTGGAGGAGGAGATATCCGTGAATGGTATACTGGAGGATTAGGTATCCGTGAATGGTATACTGGAGGAGGAGGTATCCCTGGATGGAATACTGGTGGAGGTATCCATGGATGGTATACTGGAGGAGGTATACCTTGATGGTATACTGGAGGAGGTATCCCTGGATGGAATACTGGAGGAGGTATCCCTAGATGGTATACTGGAGGAGGTATCCCTGGATGGTATACTGGAGGAGGTATCCATGGATGGAATACTGGAGGAGGTATCCCTGGATGGTATACTGGAGGAGGTATCCCTGGATGGTATACTGGAGGAGGTATCCCTGGATGTAATACTGGAGGAGGTATCCATGGATGGAATACTGGAGGAAGTATCACTGGCTGGTATACTGGAGGAGGAGGTATCCCTGGATGGTATACTGGAGGAGGAGGTATTATCCATGAATGTATATACTGGAGGAGGAGGTATCCCTGGATGGAATACTGGAGGAGGTATCCCTGGATGGTATACTGGAGGAGGTATCCCTGGATGGTATACTGGAGGAGGAGGTATCCCTGGATGGTATACTGGAGGAGGAGGTATCCCTGGATGGTATACTGGAGGAGGAGGTATCCCTGGATGGTATTCTGGAGGAGGAGGTATCCCTGGATGGTATACTGGAGGAGGAAGTATCCCTGGATGGTATACTGGAGGAGGAGGTATCCCAGGATAGTATACTGGAGGAGGTATCCCTGGATGGTATACTGGAGGAGGTATCCCTGGATGGTATACTGGAGGAGGAAGTATCCCTGGCTGGTATACTGGAGGAGGAGGTATTATCCATGAATGTTATACTGGATGAGGAGGTATCCCTGGATGGAATACTGGAGGAGGTATCCCTGGATGGTATACTGGAGGAGGAGATATCCGTGAATGGTATACTGGAGGAGGTATCCCTGGATGGAATACTGGAGGAGGTATCCATGGATGGTATACTGGAGGAGGAGGTATTATCCATGAATGTTATACTGGAGGAGGAGGTATCCCTGGATGGTATACTGGAGGAGGAGGTATTATCCATGAATGTTATACTGGAGGAGGAGGTATCCCTGGATGGAATACTGGAGGAGGTATCCCTGGATGGTATACTGGAGGAGGAGGTATCCCTGGATGGTATACTGGAGGAGGAGGTATCCGTGAATGGTATACTGGAGGAGGTATCCCTCAGTCTTGACTCAGGGGATGGGAATGTCTTGCCTGGCTTAATAAGGCTGTTAGGTAAATTTAGTACTGATTTCATCTGTTTATTGCAAGTGTAGCTTATACCTCAGAGAGAGAGTCTTTAAAACACCAGTGTCTTTGACACCAGACAGGCTGACTCACAGCCTCTGTATTTCCTGTGAAGATTTTAAGATTAATTCCTTTAAAAGTCTGTAGTGAGAGTGAGAAAGGGGCGTACTGCCACAACGGGTGGGTGGGTGGGTGGGTTGGTGTGTGGGTGTTACTACCAGCCGTGGGCGGTGTGTGGGTGTTACTACCAGCCGTGGGCATGGTGTGGGTGTTACTACCAGCCGTGGGCGGGGTGTGGGTGTTACTACCAGCCATGGGCGGTGTGTGGGTGTTACTACCAGCCGTGGGCGGGGTGTGGGTGTTACTACCAGCCGTGGGCATGGTGTGGGTGTTGCTACTAGCCGTGGGCGGGGTGTGGGTGTTACTACCAGCCCTGGGCAGGGTGTGGGTGTTGCTACCAGCCGTGGGCGGGGAGTGGGCGGCAGTACTGATATACCACACCTGACTCACATACAAGCCACCCATCTCCCGCCCGCAAATAGCCGTGAGTAACAGGATGGGCGGCCGTGGGCGGAGTAGAAAGAGGAATAGGATGAAGAGAACAGAAGAACAGGAAGATCTGAGCGAAACGTGCCAGACGCGTATATATATATATATATATATATATATATATATATATATATATATATATATATATATATATATATATATTATGTCGTGCCGATTAGGTAAAACTTGTGATTTTGGCTTAAATAGCAACGCTCTTCTTGCCATATAAGACAAGTGAAAATTTGTGTATGCAATAATTTCGCCAAAATCATTCTGAACATAACGAAAAAAATATATTTCATTGTGTTTGTTTATTATTAAATTATTGTTAACGTATCTAAAATATATTTAGTTGGGTTAGGCTAAATTAAATAGCGCTTGTTGTAATAAGGTTAGGCAGGTTTTCAAAGTTTCTCTTGGTACAAAATTATAAATTCTTACATTAACATAAATGAAAAAAATATATCTTTAAACGTATAAGAGAAAATTTTAGAAAGGACTTAATTTTAAATGAGTTCTTGCTAATTGACCAGTTTTACCTAATCGGCACCACATATATATATATATATATATATATATATATATATATATATATATATATATATATATGTTCATGTGGTCATTTAGTCATATAGTTATGTAGTTATGTGGTCATGTAGTTATGTGGTCATGTAGTCATGTGGTCATGTAGTTATGTGGTCATGTAGTTATGTGGTCATGTAGTTATGTGGTCATGTAGTTATATAGTCATGTGGTCATGTAGTTATGTGGTCATGTAGTCATGTGGTCATGTAGTTATGTGGTCATGTAGTTATGTGGTCATGTAGTTATGTGGTCATGTAGTTATATGGTCATGTAGGTGGTCATGTGGTCATGTAGTCATGTGGTCATGTAGGTGGTCATGTGGTCATGTAGTTATGTGGTCATGTAGGTGGTCATGTGGTCATGTAGTCATGTGGTCATGTAGGTGGTCATGTGGTCATGTAGGTGGTCATGTGGTCATGTAGGTGGTCATGTGGTCATGTAGGTGGTCATGTGGTCATGTAGGTGGTCATGTGATCATGTAGGTGGTCATGTGGTCATGTAGGTGGTCATGTGGTCATATAGGTGGTCATGTGGTCATGTAGGTGGTCATGTGGTCATGTAGTTATGTGGTCATGTAGTTATGTGGTCATGTAGTCATGTGGTCATGTAGTTATGTGGTCATGTAGTTATGTGGTCATGTAGTTATGTGGTCATGTAGTCATGTGGTCATGTAGTGATGTAGTCATGTGGTCTTGTAGTTATATGGTCATGTAGTTATGTGGTCATGTAGTCATGTGGTCATGTAGTGATGTAGTCATGTGGTCTTGTAGTTATATGGTCATGTAGTTATGTGGTCATGTAGTCATGTAGTTATATGGTCATGTAGTCATGTGGTCATGTAGTGATGTAGTCATGTGGTCATGTAGTTATATGGTCATGTAGTCATGTGGTCATGTAGTTATGTGGTCATGTAGTTATGTGGTCATGTAGTTATGTGGTCATGTAGTCATGTGGTCATGTAGTGATGTAGTCATGTGGTCATGTAGTTATATGGTCATGTAGTCATGTGGTCATGTAGTTATGTGGTCATGTAGTTATGTGGTCATGTAGTTATGTGGTCATGTAGTCATGTGGTCATGTAGTGATGTAGTCATGTAGTGATGTAGTCATGTAGTGATGTAGTCATGTAGGTGGTCATGTAGTTATGTAGTCATGTGGTCATGTAGTTATATGGTCATGTAGTCATGTGGTCATGTAGTGATGTAGTCATGTGGTCATGTAGTTATGTGGTCATGTAGTTATGTGGTCATGTAGTTATGTGGTCATGTAGTTATGTGGTCATGTAGTTATGTGGTCATGTAGTTATGTGGTCATGTAGTTATGTGGTCATGTAGTTATGTAGTCATGTGGTCATGTAGTTATGTGGTCATGTAGTCATGTGGTCATGTAGTGATGTAGTCATGTGGTCATGTAGTTATGTGGTCATGTAGTTATGTGGTCATGTAGTTATGTGGTCATGTAGTTATGTAGTTATATGGTCATGTAGTCATGTGGTCATGTAGTGATGTAGTCATGTGGTCATGTAGTTATGTGGTCATGTAGTTATGTGGTCATGTAGTTATGTGGTCATGTAGTTATGTGGTCATGTAGTTATGTGGTCATGTAGTTATGTGGTCATGTAGTTATGTGGTCATGTAGTTATGTAGTCATGTGGTCATGTAGTTATGTGGTCAAAAAAAAAAAAAAAAAAAAAAAAAAAAAAAAAAAAAAAAAAAAAAAAATTTTTTTTTTTTTTTTTTTTTTTTTTTTTTTTTTTTTTTTTTTTTTTTTTTTTTTTTTTTTTTTTTTTTTTTTTTTTTTTTTTTTTTTTTTTTTTTTTTTTTTTTTTATGTAGTTCATGTGGTTTTTTTTTTTTTTTTTTTTTTTTTTTTTTTTTTTTTTTTTTTTTTTTTTTTTTTTTTTTTTTTTTTTTTTTTTTTTTTTTTTTTTTTTTTTTTTTTTTTTTTTTTTTTTTTTTTTTTTTTTTTTTTTATATAGTATAAGAGAATATTTAGAAAGGATAATTTTAAATAGTTCTTAGCATTGGATCCAGTTATTCTTAATTGGCATGTATTATTCATTATATATTATATTATATATATATATATATATTATATATTATTATATGTATGTGTCATGTGTCATTTAGGATATCATAGTTCATGTAGTTATGTGGTCATGTAGTTATGTGGTCATGTAGTATGTGGTCATGTAGTTATGTGGTCATGTAGTTATGTGGTCATGTAGTTATGTGGTCATGTAGTTATTAGTCATGTGGTCATGTAGTTATGTGGTCATGTAGTCATGTGTCATGTAGTATGTGGTCATGTAGTTATGTGGTCATGTAGTTATGTGGTCATGTAGTTATTGGTCATGTAGGTGGTCATGTGGTATGTAGTCATGTGGTCATGTAGGTGGTCATGTGGTCATGTAGTTATGTGGTCATGTAGTGTATGTGGTCATGTAGTATGTGGTCATGTAGGTGTCATGTGGTCATGTAGGTGGTCATGTGGTCATGTAGGTGGTCATGTGGTCATGTAGGTGGTCATGTGGTCATGTAGGTGGTCATGTGATCATGTGAGGTGGTCATGTGGTCATGTAGGTGGTCATGTGGTCATTAGGTGGTCATGTGGTCATGTAGTGTGGTCAGTCGTAGTTATGTGGTCATGTAGTTATGTGGTCATGTAGTTATGTGGTCATGTAGTTATGTGGTCATGTAGGTGGTCATATGGTCATGTAGTTATGTGGTCATGTGGTCATGTAGGTGGTCATGTGGTCATGTAGGTGGTCATGTGGGCATGTAGTCATGTGGTCATGTAGTTATGTGGTCATGTAGTTATGTGGTCATGTAGTTATGTGGTCATGTAGGTGGTCATGTGGTCATGTAGTTATGTGGTCATGTGGTCATGTAGGTGGTCATGTGGTCATGTAGTTATGTGGGCATGTAGTCATGTGGTCATGTAGTCATGTGGTCATGTAGTTATATGGTCATGTAGTTATGTGGTCATGTAGTTATGTGGTCATGTAGGTGGTCATGTAGGTGGTCATGTGGTTATGTGGTCATGTAGGTGGTCATGTGGTTATGTGGTCATGTAGGATTCTGAGTTTGTGCCAAATATTTAAGTTTCGTCAGTTCACAGGTGTGTGTGTGTGTGTGTGTGTGTGTGTGTGTGTGTGTGTGTATTCACCTTGTTAACATCACAGGGGTCGAGCCTCGGCTCCTGGTGGGCACCTTCTCCTCAACCATTCACCAACATCCACACACACACTAATTCCTCAAGCGCCCTGCCATACCTCCTCTTAACACTGCGTATGACATCTACCATCCAATCCCCCCTTATGTAGTTGTATGTGTGTGTGGGGGGTCGAGTCACCGCTCCATGCCCAGTGTTCGTGCACCATGGTGTGCACAGCCACTCCTGGCAACCCTCTGATCAACCACACTATGTGGTCTGGCGGGTTGTTTACATTACTGATACTTGTGGTGACCCACTTGTTACACTCGCCCATCCTCTTAATGTCTCTCAGTAAGAAAACCAGAGCCCCCCTCACAATAATAATAATAATAATAATAATAATAATAATAATAATAATAATAACAATATTCATAGTTTATAGTATAAGTGATAGGTTCACACTGGTTCTCCTGAGTCGAAGAGAGAGAGAGAGAGAGAGAGAGAGAGAGAGAGAGAGAGAGAGAGAGAGAGAGAGAGAGAGAGAGAGAGAGAGAGACGTCACCTTCATGTTTAAGGTAATAATATTGCTACCTGACGTGAGTGTTGGCGCCCTCCAGAGGTCACTACTGGCCCAGACGGTGGGCGGCCTCCTTGGCACGCCCACACAAGGTAAATGTAGGGGTGTGGTGGGCGTGGGGGGGATGTGGGTGGGTGGGTGTGTGATCAACACCCAAATACAGCGATCCAGTTGACTTCAGTAGAGCGAAAGTTAAATAGGTGGGGTCCAAGAGCCAGGGATCAACCCCCAGTAATCTCATAGGGGTCATTACACCAGCTATGATCTATAATTAAATCTAAAAAGAGTGTGACAGAGAGCAGAAGGCAGGCAGCAGGGAGGGCAGGAAGAGCGTGACAGAGGGCAGTTAGGGGCAGGAAGCAGAGGCCAGTTAGGGGCAGGAAGCAGAGGCAGGCAGGGGCAGAAAACAGAGGGCAGGCAGGGACAGGAAGCAGAGGGCAGGTAGGGGCAGGAAGCAGAGGGCAGGCAGGGGCAGGAAGCAGAGGGCAGGCAGGGGCAGGAAGAGCCTGGCACAGCACCCTGGGATAGAGATGACCAGGTACACCACACACCCCTTCTCTCTATACCAAACACTAACGTTAACATATCTAACAGACTGACAGGCTGGCAGGCTGCCAGGCAGGAAGGCTGGTAGGTAGGCAGGCTAACAGGCTGGCAGGTAGGCTGGCATAAGCTGGCTTGTGACTTCAATTTGACCTTACTCATCTAGCCTCACTACCCTCGCCTACACTCAGTATTATTTCTTTGATAGTGTGGGCGTCTCCTCTCAGTATTAGTGCTGGCACGCTTTCTCACCCAGAGGAGAAAAAAAGAGAAAGAAGAGAGAGCATTCATGTGTACACTTTCACTTTATCCTTCCTCTGAGTGGTCATTAACATGGTACCATGACAGAAAAGATGCATAAAAAATAAGGTAATTTACCCTAAAAGTTCCCTCCTCTCTAGTGGAGTTGCTGCCGCTTTCACAGGGGGTAAACTTTGGTTAAAAAAATACGAAAAAGTTGCGGTATTAGCTGGCGCATCACAGGAGGACCTAACCAGACCTGAAGCCAGACCACAGACCGGTGTAAGACCTAGGTATGCTCCTCTTTCAAATTTATGAGGGAAGTTTTCATGGGTGAAATACCGACTGGATTACTTTGAGTTGGCAAGATGCTTGTGTCACCTTCCTGTTTCTCTTAGGGTGTTGGCAGGTGTCTAGGAAGTCCTCCTTATTGTCTGGTGGTGACTGATTGTGGTAAGTAGAGTCCGTCATCTCAAGAGTCCATGTCAACCGTCTGTGGTTCCTCTAACGACCTAAAATCGTGGCCAGTAGGTAGGTAGGTATAATGTTTGTCAGGAAACAAGACAAGTGTTTCCTGACGCGGGTCTTAGTCATATAATGACCCACAGCTGGAGCTTTTGGTGATCTGACCGAGGACTTCCGCTGCGTTACCAGTCCACCTCTTCAAAAGTTATGGTTATGATTATAACCATTAGTTTGTTAGGTCAACTGGCCAGTAGGGAAACTCACTTATATGTCCTCCGGCTGCCATGTTTTCTCTCCGATCATTCATACAATTCTTACACAACAATAGGGCTCTATACGGCGTAAGCTGTCAGTGGCCCTATAAACCCTAATATGAAGATGAAATCATCTGGGACTCGATATGGTGAAAGTTTCCAATGGTCCTATGAAACCCCCAGTATGAAGACGCTATTATCTGGGACTCAACACGGTGTAAGTTTTCAGTGGTCCTATAATCCCCCAACATGAAGAAATGTTTACAAAATACAGCTCGATACGGCGTAAGATGTCCATGGTCTTATAACCCCCCAACAAGAAGGCAACGCACGAATCCGACAACCTGGACAAAAGTTCCTCTTACTCAGAATTAACTGCTCGTGACGCAAAAGTAATTATCATATGTATCCAATAGCTCCATTATTATTACACTCAACAAAAGAGCTCACTAAATTCACGAGGGTTATAAAAATAAATTGTCCTGAGGACATTTAGCCCATTCTCCTAAGATAACTTTTTTTAAGTAACGGAAGAGGGGAGAAAGAAGCATTGTTGACATTGGCAGAAGGTTGATTTAAGGTTGTGTGTAGTGAAGTGTCTTCCTCGTTGTTCCTCAGTAGTTTGCTACACCATTAGTGGTGCTAGTTACACTTTAGCTGAGGCTATTGTGCCTAGTTCCACTGTCAGTGTTGGAGATTAGTTTTATGGGAAAGTCAGATCACTGAGTCCAGCATCCAGCAGTTTCTGGGCCACAAGTCCATCTTAGTTACACTCACATCATTGATGTCACTGTCAGAGTGCTGCTGTGTCACTGCAAGAGTGCTGCTGTGTCACTGCAAGAGTGCTGCTGTGTTACTGCAAGAGTGCTGCTGTGTCACTGCCAGAGTGATGCTGTGTCCCCTCAGAGTGCTGCTGTGTCACTGCAAGAGTGCTGCTGTGTCACTGCAAGAGTGCTGCTGTGTCACTGCCAGAGTGATGCTGTGTCCCCTCAGAGTGCTGCTGTGTCCCTGCCAGAGTGATGCTGTGTCCCCTCAGAGTGCTGCTGTGTCACTGCCAGAGTGATGCTGTGTCCCCTCAGAGTGCTGCTGTGTCACTGCAAGAGTGCTGCTGTGTCACTGCAAGAGTGCTGCTGTGTCACTGCAAGAGTGCTGCTGTGTCACTGCCAGAGTGATGCTGTGTCACTGCCAGAGTGATGCTGTGTCACTGCCAGAGTGATGCTGTGTCACTGCCAGAGTGATGCTGTGTCCCCTCAGAGTGCTGCTGTGTCACTGCAAGAGTGCTGCTGTGTCACTGCCAGAGTGCTGCTGTTTCCTCTGAGAGTGCCAACACTCCATCAACGGTGCCTACACCTGTTACTCCAACACTCCATCAACAGTGCCTACACCTGTTCCTCCAACACTCCATCAACAGTGCCTACACCTGTTCCTCCAACACTCCATCAACAGTGCCTACACCTGTTCCTCCAACACTCCATCAACAGTGCCTACACCTGTTCCTCCAACACTCCATCAACAGTGCCTACACCTGTTCCTCCAACACTCCATCAACAGTGCCTACACCTGTTCCTCCAACACTCCATCAACAGTGCCTACACCTGTTCCTCCAACACTCCATCAACAGTGCCAACACCTGTTCCTCCAACACTCCATCAACAGTGCCTACACCTGTTCCTCCAACACTCCATCAACAGTGCCTACACCTGTTCCTCCAACACTCCATCAACAGTGCCTACACCTGTTCCTCCAACACTCCATCAACAGTGCCTACACCTGTTCCTCCAACACTGTTTTATACATTCTCCTTAATTGGCTCTAGCGGAAAGAGGAAGCTGAGGGAAGGAGGGAGATTAAGGGAGGAGAGGGAGGGAGGGAAAAGAAGGGAGGAGAGGGAGAAGAAGGGAGGTGAGGGAGAGAGGGGAAATAGGAAGTATGAGAGAAAGGAGGGCAAAGAGAGTTGTAGATCACGTCAAGAGGAGGGGTAAGTAGGGGGGAGACTGGAGGAGGGGGAGGTGATATAAGGGAGTTAAGGGAAGGGAGGGAAGGGGATGGAGGGAAGGGAGGGGGAAGGGAGATATTCAACAAGCACATAAATTCTCTGCCACATCTGCATCCCCTCCCCCCATTACTTAACAGCCTTGCTTCAAGGTGCTTCCACGACTCTTGATCCAAGGGATAGGGGCTTCCCACTCTCTCCTTCCCCTGGTAATGATGATGGAGAGAGAGAGAGAGAGAGAGAGAGAGAGAGAGAGAGACACAGCTGAGGAGGTTGTTAATGGTGGCAGGATGGAGGTTTTAAGTCACCTTAATGACCCAACCTAGTCAGGTCAGGTCACATTCACTTAAGGAATACTGGAAATTGTTTAAAATATTAAGACACATGTACAACAGTTTGGTGTCTTTATTGACGAAAGGTTTCACCTATACAGTAGGCTTCTTCAGTCACATATAGAGGCAGCAGGTGTAGTAGTGGAATGAAGGTGAGGTAATCAGTCTCTCAACATTGGAGAAAAAGTATTTGAGGTGGTCAGTCCCTCAGCCTGGAGAAGAGTTCACCTCCATGGTCTGGAACTATATTATTCCAGACCATGGATCTGAACTCTGGAACGATATCATTCCAGACCATGGAGCTGAACTCTGGAACTATATTATTCCAGACCATGGAGCTGAACTCTGGAACGATATCATTCCAGACCGTAGAGCTGAACTCTGGAACTATATCATTCCAGACCATGGCTCTGAACTCTGGAACTATATCATTCCAGACCATGGAGCTGAACTCTGGAACTATATCATTCCAGACCATGGATCTGAACTCTGGAACTATATTATTCCAGACCATGGAGCTGAACTCTGGAATTATATTATTCCAGACCATGGAGCTGAACTCTGGAACTATATCATTCCAGACCATGGAGCTGAACTCTGGAACTATATTATTCCAGACCATGGATCTGAACTCTGGAACGATATCATTCCAGACCATGGAGCTGAACTCTGGAACGATATCATTCCAGACCATGGATCTGAACTCTGGAACTATATTATTCCAGACCGTGGAGCTGAACTCTGGAACTATATTATTCCAGACCATGGAGCTGAACTCTGGAACTATATTATTCCAGACCATGGAGCTGAACTCTGGAACTATATTATTCCAGACCATGGATCTGAACTCTGGAACGATATCATTCCAGACCATGGAGCTGAACTCTGGAACGATATCATTCCAGACCGTAGAGCTGAACTCTGGAACTATATCATTCCAGACCATGGAGCTGAACTCTGGAACTATATCATTCCAGACCATGGAGCTGAACTCTGGAACTATATCATTCCAGACCATGGATCTGAACTCTGGAACTATATTATTCCAGACCATGGAGCTGAACTCTGGAATTATATTATTCCAGACCATGGAGCTGAACTCTGGAACTATATCATTCCAGACCATGGAGCTGAACTCTGGAACGATATCATTCCAGACCATGGATCTGAACTCTGGAACGATATCATTCCAGACCATGGAACTGAACTCTGGAACGATATCATTCCAGACCATGGATCTGAACTCTGGAACGATATCATTCCAGACCATGGAGCTGAACTCTGGAACGATATCATTCCAGACCATGGATCTGAACTCTGGAACGATATCATTCCAGACCATGGCTCTGAACTCTGGAACTATATCATTCCAGACCATGGAGCTGAACTCTGGAACTATATCATTCCAGACCATGGATCTGAACTCTGGAACGATATCATTCCAGACCATGGCTCTGAACTCTGGAACTATATCATTCCAGACCATGGAGCTGAACTCTGGAACTATATCATTCCAGACCATGGAGCTAAACTCTGGAACTATATTTTTCCAGATCATGGATCTGAACTCTGGAACGATATCATTCCAGACCATGGATCTGAACTCTGGAACGATATCATTCCAGACCATGGATTTGAACTCTGGAACGATATCATTCCAGACCATGGATCTGAACTCTGGAACGATATTATTCCAGACCATGGATCTGAACTCTGGAACTATATTATTCCAGACCATGGATCTGAACTCTGGAACTATATCATTCCAGACCGTGGAGCTGAACTCTGGAACTATATCATTCCAGACCATGGATCTGAACTCTGGAACTATATCATTCCAGACCATGGATCTGAACTCTGGAACGATATCATTCCAGACCATGGATCTGAACTCTTGAACGATATTATTCCAGACCATGGAGCTGAACTCTGGAACTATATTATTCCAGACCATTTATCTGAACTCTGGAACGATATCATTCCAGACCATGGAGCTGAACTCTGGAACTATATCATTCCAGACCATGGAGCTGAACTCTGGAACTATATCATTCCAGACCATGGAGCTGAACTCTGGAACGATATCATTCCAGACCATGGATCTGAACTCTGGAACGATATCATTCCAGACCATGGAGCTGAACTCTGGAACTATATCATTCCAGACCATGGAGCTGAACTCTGGAACTATATCATTCCAGACCATGGCTCTGAACTCTTCTCCAGGCTGAGGGACTGACCACCTCAAATACTTTTTCTCCAAGGTTGATGGACTGATTACCTCACCTTCATTACATTTCTACTGCTGCCTCTGTATTTGACTGAAGAAGCCTACTATATAGGCGAAACGTTTCATCAATAAAGATACCCAACTGCTGTACACGTGTCTTAAATCTCAAAGTTATAGAAAGCAGTGGAGGGTATTTATAAAAGCAGATGACTGAGGAGGGTTGAGTTCCATACAGTGTGTTAGATAGACTTACACAAGTACAACACTAATGCCACATTTCTATTGTGGCAACGTTTCGCTCTCCAGGAGCTTTGTCAAGACGTTAGTTTGGGAATGAGCGAGACTGTTGCTAGTTTCGGGTCGGCTAGTTAACTATTCCACACGTTTAGGTCTCTAGTTTCCATAGAATTCCTGTTAGTGGTCCATGGAATACGAGGGAGCGGGGTTGTAGCTCAGGGTCCCTGTAATCTAGTAATTGTCTAGGAATAGTTTTGAGTCTAGCATCAATATTTCAGTGCAACGTTTCGCACATGTGGGTAAAACAGCGGGGTATGTATAGACTGCATTTATATTTTCGCTGATTGCGAGGTAGTATAAGGGCGTAGTGCTGCTTTAGGGTTTAGTCTGTGTCTGTCTTGTGCCTTTCATTATGAAGTGCGGCCAGCAGTAACAGCCTGGTTGATCAGACCCTGATCCACTACGAGGCCTGGTCTCAGACCGGGCCGCGGGGGCGTTGACCCCCGAAACCCTCTCCAGGTAAGTTGATTCTTTCCCTGCAGGCGTATGTGTGTGTAGATTTGAAAACGTTTCGCTCGTGGGACCCTTGGTTTACACAGTGTAGGTGTGTACACGGGTGTGTACCAGATGAGGTATGATCGTATACCCCCCCAGCCTTGCTGCTACACCCACCACAACCGCAAATACACACACATAAGAGGTTCTCGGGGTTATATTTGTCGCTTGCTGTGCTCATCTGTGTCTCAGATCACACCTGACTAGCCGCCCACTCACACACGCCCACCACGCCTACCTGACACACACCTTGACTCACCTATGGTCTCTTAGTAGACATGAAGCCAGGCCTGTGGGCGGGGGGTCTGTGTTCAGGATAGCCTTGCTGAAGGTGTAAGGGATGGTCTGTGTTCAGGATAGCCTAACTGAATGTATGGAGGCTGCGAGGTACCTACTTACTGCTAGGTGAAAAGGGACAGCAGATATAAGGAGACTAACACCCAGGTACCTACTCACTACTAAGGCAAACAGGGACAACATGCGCAAGGAACCGTGACCAGAAGCCTCGTCACAAGCCTAACACATACACAAAATCCTTTACCAAATATAAATTATAAATCTGTCAAACATGGTTAAGCCCACTACTGGCCGCTATAACCAGGGTGAGGCTATAACTGGAGCCTCCATATGGGAAAACAGGAATAAGTCAAGGGGTTGTAAATAACGTGTTAAATATATCTAGCCAAGACTGGACCCGCAACGCTGGTTTTAAGTTGGAACAATTTAGATTTAGAGAATATTGGGTGATAGAGTAGCATGTGAGTTGAAGCTATCAGGTAGCGTCCTTGAAGCTATCAGATAGCGTCCTTGAAGCTATCAGATAGCGTCCTTGAAGCTATCAGGTAGTGTCCTTGAAGCTATCAGGTAGCGTCCTTGAAGCTATCAGGTAGCGTCCTTGAAGCTATCAGGTAGTGTCCTTGAAGCTATCAGGTAGCGTCCTTGAAGCTATCAGGTAGTGTCCTTGAAGCTATCAGGTAGTGTCCTTGAAGCTATCAGGTAGCGTCCCTGAAGCTATCAGGTAGTGTCCTTGAATCTATCAGGTAACGTCCTTGAAGCTATCAGGTAGTGTCCTTGAAGCTATCAGGTAGTGTCCTTGAAGCTATCAGGTAGCGTCCTTGAAGCTATCAGGTAGTGTCCTTGAAGCTATCAGGTAGTGTCCTTGAAGCTATCAGGTAGCGTCCTTGAAGCTATCAGGTAGTGTCCTTGAAGCTATCAGGTAGCGTCCTTGAAGCTATCAGGTAGCGTCCTTGAAGCTATCAGGTAGTGTCCTTGAAGCTATCAGGTAGTGTTCTTGAAGCTATCAGGTAGTGTTCTTGAAGCTATCAGGTAGTGTCCGTGAAGCTATCAAGTAGCGTCCTTGAAGCTATCAGGTAGTGTCCTTGAAGCTATCAGGTAGCGTCCTTGAAGCTATCAGGTAGTGTCCTTGAAGCTATCAGGTAGTGTCCTTGAAGCTATCAGGTAGTGTCCTTGAAGCTATCAGGTAGTGTCCTTGAAGCTATCAGGTAGTGTCCTTGAAGCTATCAGGTAGTGTTCTTGAAGCTATCAGGTAGTGTCCTTGAAGCTATCAGGTAGTGTCCTTGAAGCTATCAGGTACTGTCCTTGAAGCTATCAGGTAGTGTTCTTGAAGCTATCAGGTAGTGTCCTTGAAGCTATCAGGTAGCGTCCTTGAAGCTATCAAGGTGGTGTCTTTGAAGCTATTAGGTAGTGTCCTTGAAGCTATCAGGTAGTGTCCTTGAAGCTATCAGGTAGTTTTCTTGAAGCTATCAGGTAGCGTCCTTGAAGCTATCAGGTAGCGTCCTTGAAGCTATCAGGTAGCGTCCTTGAAGCTATCAGGTAGCGTCCTTGCAGCAATCAGGTAGTGTCCTTGAAGCTATAGGTAGTGTCCTTGAAGCTATCAGGTAGCGTCCTTGAAGCTATCAGTTGGTGTCCTTGAAGCTATCAGGTAGTGTCCTTGAAGCTATCAGGTAGCGTCCTTGAAGCTATCAGGTAGTGTTCTTGAAGCTATCAGGTAGCGTCCTTGAAGCTATCAGGTAGCGTCCTTGAAGCTATCAGGTAGCGTCCTTGAAGCTATCAGGTAGCGTCCTTGAAGCAATCAGGTAGTGTCCTTGAAGCTATCAGGTAGTGTCCTTGAAGCTATCAGGTAGTGTCCTTGAAGCTATCAGGTAGTGTCCTTGAAGCTATCAGGTAGTGTCCTTGAAGCTATCAGGTAGTGTTCTTGAAGCTATCAGGTAGCGTCCTTGAAGCTATCAGGTAGCGTCCTTGAAGCTATCAGGTGGTGTCCTTGAAGCTATCAGGTAGTGTCCTTGAAGCTATCAGGTGGTGTCCTTGAAGCTATCAGGTGGTGTCCTTGAAGCTATCAGGTGGTGTCCTTGAATCTATCAGGTAGTGTTCTTGAAGCTATCAGGTAGTGTCCTTGAAGCTATCAGGTGGTGTCCTTGAAGCTATCAGGTAGCGTCCTTGAAGCTATCAGGTAGTGTCCTTGAAGCTATCAGGTAGTGTTCTTGAAGCTATCAGGTAGTGTTCTTGAAGCTATCAGATAGTGTCCTTGAAGCTATCAGGTAGTGTCCTTGAAGCTATCAGGTAGCGTCCTTGAAGCAATCAGGTAGTGTCCTTGAAGCTATCAGGTAGCGTCCTTGAAGCTATCAGGTAGCGTCCTTGAAGCTATCAGGTGGTGTCCTTGAAGCTATCAGGTAGTGTTCTTGAAGCTATCAGGTAGTGTTCTTGAAGCTATCAGGTAGTGTCCTTGAAGCTATCAGGTAGTGTCCTTGAAGCTATCAGGTAGCGTCCTTGAAGCTATCAGGTAGTGTCCTTGAAGCTATCAGGTAGTGTCCTTGAAGCTATCAGGTAGTGTCCTTGAAGCTATCAGGTAGTGTCCTTGAATCTATCAGGTAGTGTTCTTGAAGCTATCAGGTAGTGTCCTTGAAGCTATCAGGTAGTGTCCTTGAAGCTATCAGGTAGCGTCCTTGAAGCTATCAGGTAGCGTCCTTGAAGCTATCAGGTAGCGTCCTTGAAGCTATCAGGTAGTGTCCTTGAAGCTATCAGGTTGTGTCCTTGAAGCTATCATGTAGTGTCCTTGAAGCTATCAGGTAGCGTCCTTGAAGCTATCAGGTAGCGTCTTTGAAGCTATCAGGTAGCGTCCTGGAAGCTATCAGGTAACGTCCTTGAAGCTATCAATTAGTGTCCTTGAATCTATTAGGTAACGTCCTTGAAGCTATTAGCTTCCAGGTAGCGTCCTTGAAGGTATCAGGTAGCGTTCTTGAAGCTATCAGGTAGCGTCCTTGAAGCTATCAGGTAGCGTCCTTGAAGCTATCAGGTAGTGTCCTTGAAGCTATCAGGTAGCGTCCTTGAAGCTATCAGGTAGTGTCCTTGAAGCTATCAGGTAGCGTCCTTGAAGCTATCAGTTAGCGTTCTTGAAGCTATCAGGTAGCGTCCTTGAAGCTATCAGTTAGCGTCCTTGAAGCTAGAACCTTGATTAGCTTTAAAGGGTATAAACTATGAAGAAAAGGGTAATAGAACTGAATTTAGACACTGGAGGATGCTAACACAAGGGGAGACATGATAACAACATACAAAATACTGAGGGAATAAGGTAGATAGGGATAGGCCGCTTGAGAAAGCTGAAGACATAGATGAACCACTGTGATGTTAGGAAGTATTTCTTCAGTATGAGAGTGGTCGGGAAGGTGGAATGATCTCAGTGAGGTTGTGGAGGCAGGTACGATAGGGCCCACGAGGTTAGGAGTGAATATAGCAAGGGGCAAGTTGAAAGGCGGGGCCAGGAGGTATGAATCGACCCCTGCAGCCACATATAGGCGAGCACACACACTCACACATCTATTAATACAATATAAGTATCACCTTTGTCCATATGACGTGTTGAACAGATAGCATCTCTCTGTCTCTGTCTCTCTCCACAGAGACTCACGACCAACATATTATAAACAATAAGAAGAGAAGTAATCTTACAAGACTACAAGAGTGTTCTTCCAGCACTTGAGACTCCAGCCTCCTACAAGAGTGTTCTTCCAGCACTTGAGACTCCAGCCTCCTACAAGAGTGTTCTTCCAGCACTTGAGACTCCAGCCTCCTACAAGAGTGTTCTTCCAGCACTTGAGACTCCAGCCTCCACGACACACACCAAGAACAAATATTAAAAATGACTTGACTACCGCTCAGGACGACGGCTTTCTTATTTAATATGTGTGAATATGTTCGCAGGTAGGTCCCAGCACTCATGGTGACACTGATCAAAGAGGTAGGTCTCTAGGTACAGGCTGGAGGTGGTGTTTTAGCTGGCTATCCCTTCTACCCATTGTTTACAGTCATCCCGCTGAAGGAGACCAACTATGGTAAACCAGAAAACACGGATGCCCAGAGAACTGAAAGTACCAGTACCAAGCACCACGATCTGTGCTATATATCTGAGCTGTGGTTCGTACGTCAGTTTGCGTGCGGCCGGCAGTAACAGCCTGGTTGATCAGACCCTGATCCACCATGGGGCCTGGTCTCAGACCGAGCCGCGGGGGCGCTGACCCCCAAAACCCTCTCCAGGTAAACTCTAAAACATCCACAAGACCTGTGGCTAGACGTGTACAACCCAAGGTGAACTTCACAGCTCTGGTTATTCCACTCGCAAGGTGTCCTGTAGCTGGATCGCTAGCGCACTCGGCTCACACACTGAGGTCCGGAGTTCGAATCTCCGGTACGGCTGGAAAACATTAGGACGTGTTTCCACAAGACACCTGATGTCCCTGTTCACCCATCAGTGTAAAATGGGTACCTGGGTGTTAGTCGACTGGTGTGGGTCGCATCCTGGTACAAAACTGACCTAATTTGCCCGAAATGCTCAGCATAACAAGCGGCTTTCTATATAGTAGCATGTCATTATGTCAACTATGGTTTGAAGTCTACGGTTATATATATATATATATATATATATATATATATATATATATATATATATATATATATATATATATATATATATATATATTCTCTTTTCTTGTTTTGAGATGGTGGAGAAATCTTCACAAAAATTCCATTGTTGTGTATGGGATAGGCTATAGCTAGAGATGGTAGTTCCCAGGTGATAGTGACTCCAGTTCTGCTGGAAGGTCACCTCTGAAGCTGTCGAAGCTGATGAATTTTTAGGTGATATCCTCATTGAAATACTGAAGTCTTCCAGCTCAGACTGACACATTTCAGCACTATAAATGCAACCCATCCATCTCCTGTCCTCCAGGGTCGTTAAATTCAACCTCACTAACCTCTCCTCGTAGGTCCTGTCCTCCAGGGTCGTTAAATTCAACCTCACTAACCTCTCCTCGTAGGTCCTACACTTAACTCAGGAACTACTCTTGTTGCATACTTCTCCAGTGTCTTAACATGCTTCCTCAGGTGAGGGCTCCATACTGATGCTGCGTACTTGAAAATGGTCCTAACGTATGTTGTATAAAGTACCCAGAATGACTCTTTCTTGAGGTTCCTGAAGGCTAGTCTTAAATTTGCCAGACGAGCATTGGCTGCAGACGTTAGTCAGCTGATATGAGCCTCTTGGTGATATATTGGGCACTGTGCTCACCTCTAGATCTTTCTCTTGGAGCGAAGTCTACAACCTCTGCCACCCCCCCCCCCGAGTCTATTCCTCAATTTTCGTAACCTTGAATTTGCTGGGGGTTGAAATCAAACAGCCACTTACTCGAACAATGTTACTCTCAATACAGATCACTTTTGAATCTTTCCTGTTTCTCATATATTATTATTCTCATTAGTTTCACATCATCAGCAAACAGGGATGTGTCTCATACAGTCTCATCTGAAGTGTCGTTCACACAAACCAGAAACAGTCGTGGTCCCAAGACTGATCCTTGAGGGACCCCGCTCGTTACTCTTACCCCATTCTGACGTCTCTTAGCTGAGAGTCACTCTTAGTTCCCTGCCTATATGATGCTCTTTGATCCACCAGTCTGTGCTCACCTAATTGTGGTTGCAGGGGTCGATTCATAGCTCCTGGCCCTGCTATGTGTGTGTGTGTGTGTGTGTGTTTTAAACATATCTTGGAAGTACCAGGGTTTGCTTATAGTACACACACACACACACACACACACACACACACACACACACACACACACACACACACACACACACTCGCCAACAATTCCTAAGTGAACCCGGAAACTAACAACGTGTGTACCTTCCCACCACCCCGTGTATCAACATTACGTACACACACCATGTACACACACACACACACACCGTATGCACGTATACACCATGTATGTAATTTCTTCTAGACACCGGCTGTCACTGTTCACCTAACAGTAAGTAGGTACCTGGGTGTTAGTGGACTGGTGTGGGTGGCATCCTGGGGGACAAAATTAACCTAAGTTGCGGGAAATGCTCAGCATAACAAGGGACTTTCTATATAGTAGTATGTCATTGATGTCAGCTATGGTCTGTATAAGTTGTATCATGTACTGGTAGCAATAAAGATTATTATTATTGTCATTATTATTACTCCAACACCGTCTATCGCACCGCGTCTATTACTAATCATCTACGATACCCGAAAAAACAATTCCGCTTCTTTTACCATATCCGCGGAAAGCGTCTTGTGAGACGGTCCTCTCAAAGATAATTATGGAGTCTAACTCTATATTGGAGAATAATCTCTCACTTCAGCAGTACCTATTATGGGAGGGATATTATCAGCTAGCGGTGGAGGGGTGAGGGAGATCGTGGGGTGGGGGAGATCGTGGGGCGGGGGAGATCGTGGGGTGGGGAGATCGTGGGGTGGGGGAGGGAGGGGATTGAGAGATGTGGGGGAGGGTGATCGTGGGCAAAAGTGTAGCCTTATGTAAGGTGTATGTGTGTGTGTGGGGGAGATGAGGGATGGGGGGAGGTATTGCAGCAGGTGTTGTTGTTGTTGTTGTTGCTGCTGTCACAGCAGCAACAAGTAACAGTACTAACAACAGTACTAACAACAGTAACAGTACTAGCAGCAGTAACAGTAGTAACAACAGTAACAATACTAGCAGCAGTAACAGTAGTAACAACAGTAACAATACTAGCAGCAATAACAACAGTAACAGTACTAGCAGCAGTAACAGTAGTAACAACAGTAACAGTAGTAGCAACAGTAACCAACAGTAACAGTAGTAACAACAGTAGCAGTACTAGCAGCAGTAAAAGTAGTAACAACAGTAACAGTACTAGCAACAGTAACAGTAGTAATAACAGTAACAGTACTAGCAACAGTAACAGTAGTAACAACAGTAGCAGTACTAGCAGCAGTAAAAGTAGTAACAACAGTAACAGTACTAGCAACAGTAACAGTAGTAATAACAGTAACAGTAATAGCAACAGTAACAGTAGTAACAACAGTAACAGTACTAGCAACAGTAACAGTAGTAATAACAGTAACAGTACTAGCAGCAGTAAAAGTAGTAACAACAGTAACAGTACTAGCAGCAGTAAAAGTAGTAACAACAGTAACAGTACTAGCAACAGTAACAGTAGTAATAACAGTAACAGTACTAGCAACAGTAACAGTAGTAACAACAGTAACTACAGTAACAGTAATAGCAACAGTAACAGTAATAGCAACAGTAACAGTAGTAACAACAGTAACAGTGCTAGCAACAGTAACAGTACTAACAGCAGTAACAGTAGTAACAACAGTAACAGTAGTAGCAACAGTAACCAACAGTAACAGTAGTAACAACAGTAGCAATACTAGCAACAGTAATAGTAGTAACAACAGTAACTACAGTAATAGTACTAGCAACAGTAACAGTAATAGCAACAGTAACAGTACTAACAACAGTAACAGCAGCAACAGTAGTAACAACAGTAACAGCAGCAACAGTAGTAACAACAGTAACAGCAGCAACAGTAGTAACAACAGTAACAGTACTAGCAACAGTAACAGTAGTAACACCAGTAACAGTAGTAACACCAGTAACAGTACTAGCAACAGTAACAGCGGCAACAGTAGTAACAACAGTAACAGCAGCAACATTAGTAAAAACAGTAACAGTACTAGCCACAGTAACAGTAATAACAACAGTAACAGTACTAGCAACAGTAACAGTAGTAACACCAGTAACAGTACTAGCAACAGTAACAGCGGCAACAGTAGTAACAACAGTAACAGCAGCAACAGTAGTAAAAACAGTAACAGTACTAGCCACAGTAACAGTAGTAACAACAGTAACAGTACTAGCAACAGTAACAGCAGCAACAGTAGTAACAACAGTAACAGCAGCAACAGTAGTAAAAACAGTAACAGTACTAGCCACAGTAACAGTAGTAACAACAGTAACAGCAGCAACAGTAGTAACAACAGTAACAGTACTAGCCACAGTAACAGTAGTAACAACAGTAACAGTAGTAACAACAGTAACAGTACTAGCAACAGTAACAGTACTAGCCACAGTAACAGTAGTAACAACAGTAACAGTAGTAACAACAGTAACAGTACTAGCAACAGTAACAGTACTAGCCCCGTGGCCTGGTTTCAAAAGCCGGGAATCCGGATTCGATTCCCGGCGAAGGGGTAGACACATTAGGACGTGTTTCCATAAGACACCTGGTGTCCCTGTTCACCCATCAGTAAAATAGGTACCTGGGTGTTAGTGGACTGGTGTGGGTCGCATCCTGGGACAAAACTGACCTAATTTACCCGAAATATTTGGCATAACAAGAGACTTTTTGTATAGTAGTATGTCATTGATGTCAGCTATGGTCTGTATACCTTGTACTTGTAGAAATAAAGATATTATATTAACAGTAACAGTAGTAACAACAGCAGTAACAACAGCAACAGGACTAGCAGCAGTAACAACAGTAACAGTACTAGCAACAGTAACAGTAGTAACAACAGTAACAGTAGTAACAACAGTAACAGTACTAGCAGCAGTAACAGTAGTAACAACAGTAACAGTAGTAACAACAGTAACAGTACTAGCAGCAGTACAGTTGTAACAACAGTAACAGTACTAGCAGCAATATCAGTAGTAACAACAGTAACAGTACTAGCAGCAGTAACAGTAGCAATAACAGTAACAGTACTAGCAACAGTAACATTAGTAACAACAGTAACAGTACTAGCAACAGTAACAGTAGTAACAACAGTAGCAGTACTAGCAGCAGTAACAGTAGTAACAGTAACAGTACTAGCAACAGTACAGTTGTAACAACAGTAACAGTACTAGCAGCAATAGCAGTAGTAACAACAGTAACAGTAGTAACAACAGTAACACTACTAGCAGCAGTAGCAATAGGGGCAACAATGACAGCAACAGCAGCAATAACAGCAGCAGCAACAACAGCAGCGGTAGGAACAGCAGCACTACAACAACAGTTGTGGCAATAATAACAGCAGCAGTAAAAACAACATGAACAATAACAGCAAAAACAGCAACAACAGCATTGGCAATAACAGCAACAACAACAACAGGAACAGAATGTGCAGCAGGGGTAATAACAGCAGCAGGAGCAATAGCAACAGTATATGCAGCAGGGACAATAATAGCAGCAGGGGCAATAACAGCAGCAGGGGCAGCAATAACAGCAGCAGGGACAATAATAGCAGCAGGGGCAATAACAGCAGCAGGGACAGCAATGACAGCAGCAGGGGCAATAATAGCAGCAGGGGCAACAATAACAGCAGCAGGGGCAATAATAGCAGCAGGGGCAACAATAACAGCAGCAGGGGCAGCAATAACAGCAGCAGGGGCAGCAATAACAGCAGGGGCAGCAATAACAGCAGCAGGGGCAGCAATAACAGCAGCAGGGGCAACAATAACAGCAGCAGGGGCAACAATAACAGCAGCAGGGGCAGCAATAACAGCAGCAGGGGTAAGAACAGCAGCATGGGTAAGAACAGCAGCATTGGTATGAACAACAGCATGGGTAAGAACAGCAGCATGGGCAAGAACAGCAGCATGGGCAAGAACAGCAGCAGAGGCAGCAATAACAGCAGCAGGGGCGGCAATAACAGCAGCAGCATGGGCAGCAAGAAGAGCAGCATGGGCAGAAGCAGGGGCAGAGTGTGGGTTGCCACCCACCACGAGGTGCCACCACCACCACCTCCGTAACTTGCACACGGCACTACCTTGGCACCCCAGTGCCGTGTGCAAAAGGGTATTCTTGGCAGTGGGCGGCAGGGAAGGGGGCGGCACCCCCATGAAAACCTGCGGCCGGGTTCTCTTGGTCTTCAATCGTTTAGGGACAGGGAGTCGAGAGGCAGTCTCCATCAGAGAAGGAAGCAGCCTGTCTGTAGTGTTACCTGTGTGAAGGTAGGGGGCCCCTCCCGTGTTAATACAAACACGGTGTCTTTAAATAACACCCCGTGTGATAATACCAATTGTCTGGGCACTCCTGCAGCCGCGTCGGCGCCGGCTGCGGGAGTTCGAAGGTGGAAATATCACTTCGAAGTGCTTGAGACGCGATCCTCTGGTCTTCCAGCCGATGGAGGCTCGACTTCTTCGCCCGGCCACAATGGCTTTCAAGAGGGTGCCAGCCTTAATCGCCGTCAGGAGCATTAATCCCCCCCAGACACTTTAGTTCGTAAGCTACTTGTTAATCCCGCTCCTTCCCTCACTCCCTCACTAACTCCCTCCTTCCCTCCCTCACAGGCAGGACGGATTGTGTGTTCGCGACTAAGAAGAGTTGGTGTTACTGGTGTTGCTGGTGCTGTGAGAGGCAGGTGTTCATGGTGGGATCTGCAGGTGTTCATGGTGGGATCTGTAGGTGTTCATGGTGGGATCTGTAGGTGTTCATGGTGGGATCTGCAGGTGTTCATGGTGGGATCTGCAGGTGTTCATGGTGGGATCTGCAGGTGTTTATGGTGGGATCTGCAGGTGTTCATGGTGGGATCTGCAGGTGTTCATGGTGGGATCTGCAGGTGTTCATGGCGGGGTCTGCAGGTGTTCATGGTGGGATATGCAGGTGTTCATGGTGGGGTCAGCAGGTGTGCACGCTGGGATCTTAAAGGTGTTTACAATGGGATCTACGTTGTTCACAATGGGATCTACAGTTGTTTACAGTGGGATCTACAGGTGTTTACAATTGTATCCACATGTCATCATAAACTGACCTAAATTGCTATTCATATTGTGTTCTAAGGACGTGTACTTTGTGCTCTAAGGACATGCACACTGTGCTTTGAGTTCACTGCCCATCACATTAGCCTATTAAAAAAATCATGCACATTTATCAGTGTGAATGTTGGCGTAAAGTCACTTCAACAGTTTTAAATGCGAGTGAGTGAAGAAGATCACCTTGTGCAACTCCTGACGTAGGTATACAAGGTGATTCAAATTGATGGACCCAATTTTAGTATATACTGCTTTTAAATTGGGTCCATCGTTTTGAAACACCCGTATATTCCTGAGGGACAACCTTCTTCTTCACTTGATTTCCAGTGCTTGTGACACCTGCTGTTGTGTAACACCTGCTGCTTGTGACACCTGCTGTTGTGTAACACCTGCTGTGTGTAACACCTGCTGTTGTGTAACACCTGCTGTGTGTAACACCTGCTGTTGTGTGAATGATTGGTGCGGAAAACCTGGGTTACTTTTACTGTAGAAACGTTTCGCCAGCTAGTGGCTTTCAGTCCTTCAGCCTGGAGTCGATGTGTTGAGTCCATCAATCTTGATTGACGGACTGAACACATCGACTCCAGGCTACAGGGACTGATTGCCTCACACTCCTCATCCTCCACCGTTTCTCTGTATTGGACTGGAGAAGCCACTGGATGGCGAAACGTTTCCAGAATAAAGATACCCAAGTATTGCACAAGTGTCTTATTTATCAACCGTCTCTTCCTTTATTTTGTGAAGGTAACATTCAGTCATTCTCTCACGGAGGAGCACTGCATCAGGCCTACTGGCCTATGCTAGACATATGCTAGAATTACCTGTGAGTTTGTTACACTCATCTACAACTTTACTGCCCACCTACTGCATTTCTACACCTTTTCTGAACCTAAATTTGCACAACTTGAACCCATTGTGGCGAGTCTTGTCTTGCTTAGAGATTTTCAGCACGATATTTAGATCCCCTTTATTCATTCAAGTCTTGCATATGTACACTTCAGTCATGTCTTCCCTAATTCTACGTCTCTGCAGAGGTGCAGGTTCAGAGTCCTCAGTCTATCGTAGGAATCATTTCTGATACATGGGATCAACTTTGTCATTCTCCTCTCTATGTTTTCCAGCGAATTTATGCCCATTTTTGGTAATATGGTGACCAGAACTGTTCAGCATAACTAAATGAGGCCTTACCAAAGATATATAAACTTGAAGTATAACCTGAGGACTTCTGTTATTTATGCATCTTATAAATAACAGGAGTTATTTATGCATCTAGTAGTTTTATTGCTAACACTTACGTACTGTTGTCCTGGCTTTAGATTACTGCTGACCACAACTCCTAAATATCTGTCGCAATCTTTTTAAATGATTTGAACGTTTCTTTATTATCCTGTGGCCTCTTCTATGATAGGATATCTTCACTGATTTAGTGTTTGACCTGTTATCACTAAAAGTCTTGGTATGTGTCTCTGTCTAAGGCAAGCACCACTCAACAGTCTTGGTATGTCTCTGTCTAAGGCAAGCACCACTCTTAAAGCACTCTCCTTACCATTACCTGGTGCTTCCCTGCATTTAATAGCATCATTAATTATTTTGTGTCTTCAAGGCAACTAGGAGTTCTGGCAGGATTTACAGACATATTTGGCAGAGGCTTTACAGATGGTTGACGCATATCCGTCAAGATATTCGCCTGGATTTGATTCCCTCTGGCAAATCCTGTAAATAAATCCGAAGCATTATTAATGGGGCAGGCACCGAACCTTGTGGCATTCCACTGGTGATGTAAGTGCCAGCGAGTGATCATGTAGCACTCCGAAAGTCATCGGTCAGATGACCAAAAGCTCCTGACCCAAGTCAAGAAACACTTGTCCTGTTTCCTGACAAACTTTACCTAACCTAACCTAACCCTACTGGTGATGTAAGTGCCAGCACTGATCTTGTGGCACTCCAGTGATATCTCGTGGCACTGACACTGGTAATTTAAGTGCCAGCACTGATCATGTGGCACTCCAGTGGTATCTCGTGGCACTGACATTGGTAATGTAAGTGCCAGCACTGATCTTGTGACACCCCAGTGATATCTCGTAGCATGACACTGGTAATGTAAGTGCCAGCACTGATCTTGTGGCACTCCAGTGATATCTCGTGGCACTGACACTGGTAATGTAAGTGCCAGCACTGATCTTGTGGCACCCCAGTGATATCTCGTAGCATAACACTAGTAATGTAAGTGCGAGCACTTATCTTGTGGCACCCCAGTGATATCTCGTGGCACTGACACACACTGGTAATGTAAGTGCCAGCACTGATTCTGTGGCACCCCAGTCATAACCCGCCCTTGGAGACCCAAACTGATGAGGACGTTTCAGTTCGACTTGCACCATTACCAAGTCACACTGAAGAGAGAAGGGAAGGTAACTAGAAGGTGCACGACAGGGGCGGGGGAAGGGACTGGTAGAACGGGAGGAGGGAGTAGTAGTAGTAATGGTATTATTAATAGTAGTAGTAGTAATAGTAGCTATATCAGCATTTACCTAAAGGCTTTTGCTATAATTTAAAAAGCCAGGCCTATAATTGAAAAAGCTTGGTTTAAAAAGGCTTGGTTTAAAAAGTTTCGGGCCATTTCTGAACACTGCTAAATGTGTCATATTTCCACGTGTTCACCTATAATTGAACACCAAGGAGTTTCCTCACATGGTCTTGTTGCTTGTGTTCCTAATATGAACATGTTGAACATGTTCACACAGATGTTCATGTACAAGAACTTGCGTTCACTTTGAACATTATTGGCTATGTAGGTGTCAGAGTTCATATATGTGTGTTTATGTGTGTTTATGTGTGTGTGTGTGTGTATGTGTGTGTGTGTGTGTGTGTGTATGTGTGTGTGTGTGTGTTTATGTGTGTTTATGTGTGTGTGTGTGTGTGTTGTGTGTGTGTGTGTGTTTATGTGTGTTTATGTGTGTGTGTGTGTGTGTGTGTGTGTGTTTATGTGTGTGTGTGTGTGTGTGTGTGTGTGTGTGTGTGTGTGTGTGTGTTTTCTATTTTTTACATAGACGTTATTTAGATGTGAACAAATGAAATGAACATTCCTAAAGTGAACACCTGTTGTGGTGAACATTACTGTAGTGAACATTTGTTGTGTTGAACTTACTATAGTGAACACCTGTTGAATTGAACATTACTATAGTGAACCCCTGCTGTGACGAACATTCCTATAGTGAACACCTATTGTGGTGAACATCTCTATAGTGAACACTTGTGACGAACATCACTATAGTGAACACTTGTTGTAGTGAACATTCCTGTAGTGAACACCTGTTGTGGTGGACATTCTATAGTGAACATTTGTGAACATCACTATAGTGCACACCTGCTGTGATGAACATTCTTACAGTGAATACTTGTGAACATCACTATAGTGAACACTTGTGAACATCGCTATAGTGAACACCTGTTGTGGTGAACATTCCTATTGAACACTTGTGAACATCGCTATAGTGAACACCTGTTGTGGTGAACATTCCTATAATGAACACCTGTTGTGGTGAACGTTCCTATAGTGAACACTTGTGAACATTTACTATAGTGATCACCTGTTGTGGTGAACATTCCTGTAGTGAACACCTGTTGTGATGAACATTTATATAGTGAACACCTGTTGTGGTGAACATTCCTATATTGAACACTTGTTGTGGTGAATGTTCCTATAGTGAACATTTGTTGTGATGAACATTCTATAGTGAACACCTGTTGCACTGAACATTCTAAAGTGAACATTTGTTGCGAACATTATTATAGTGAACACCTGTTGTGCTGAACATTCTAAAGTGAACACTTGTCGTGGTGAGCATTTTATAGTGAACACCTGTTGTGTTGAACAATCCTATAGTGAATACCTGTTGTGTTGAACGTTCCTATAGTGAACACCTGTTGTGTTGAACGTTCCTATAGTGAACATTCTCCAGTATTGAACAAGATGAACTGAAAGAGAAAGTTAATTGAGAAAGTGAGGCTCTGTGGCACTAGGTGCCAGTGAGTGCCACGGTGCCAAGACAGTGTCAACATGGTGCCATGACAGTGTCAGTATGGTGCCAGGACAGTGTCAGTGTGGTGCCATGACAGTGTCAGTATGGTGCCAGGACAGTGTCAGTATGGTGCCAGGACAGTGTCAGATGGCTCCAAGGCAGTGTCAATATGGTGCCAAGACAGTGTCAATATGGTGCCAGGACAGAGTCAATGTGGTGCCAGGACAGTGTCAGTATGGTGCCATGACAGTGTCAGTATGGTGCCATGACAGTGTTAGTATGGTGCCTCAGTGCCACGGGTACAGGCAGGCAGCTGGCCCTGTTTTTTGGCACTCTGTTCATCAGCCCTAAAATAGCGGCGCCACTCAGTGCCAAAAATAACTCGTGGATGTGTGCCGGCTGGTGCCTACACACACACACACACACACACACACACACACATACACACACATCAGGGGCCAGGAGCTATGAATCGACCCCTGAACCACAATTAAGTGAGTACACACACTCACTAGTCCAGGTGCAACACTTGGGTGTCTTTATTGAGGAAACGTTTCGCCAACCAGTGGCTTCTTCAGTCCTATACAGAGAAAAAGGGTTGAAGATCATAAGGAGTTTGAGGTAATCAGTCCCCCAGGGACTAACTCACATCATCCTGTCACTTCTCTGAACCATTTATTAACTAGACCATGTACTCAACACACTGATGTCTTTCCCAGGTCACTAGACCATGTACTCAACACACTGATGTCTTTCCCAAGTCACTAGACCATGTACTCAACTCACTGACGTCTCCCACAGGTCACTAGACCATGTACTCAACACACTGACGTCTTTCCCAGGTCACTAGACCATGTACTCAACACACTGACGTCTTTCCCAGGTCACTAGACCATGTACTCAACACACTGACGTCTTTCCCAGGTCACTAGACCATGTACTCAACACACTGACGTCTTTCCCAGGTCACTAGACCATGTACTCAACTCGCTGACGTCTTCCACAGGTCCACCACCGCCGCAGAAATGCCCTTCAAGCCTCCATCTACCCCAAAATGCCCCAAGTGCGAGAAATCTGTATACCACGCCGAGGCTCGGGTGGTGGGCGATGTGTCCTTCCATAAGGAATGCTACAAGTGCAGTAAGTCACCGGCCATTCTTTACAACTCTCCATTAAGTTGCATTTTCTTTATTCTGGAAAGGCCAGCCAGTGGCTTCTTCAGACCAATGCTGAGAAAGGTAGATGTGGAGGGGTTTGAGGTAGTCAGTCCCTCAGCCTGGAGTCGACGTGTTCAGTCCATTAAGATTGATGGTCTGGACACATCGACTCCAGGATGAGGGGACTGATTACCTCAAACTCCTTCTCATCTTCCACCTTTCTCTGCACTGGACTGAAGAATCCACTGGCTAGTGGAACGTTTCCAGAATAAAGATACGCAAATGTTTCACAAGTGTCTCAATTATCAACTTTTCTGAACCATTTATTCACAATCTTGTCCTATACTCATAAAATAAACGACCTTTGTATATGTGTATGACACAAGGGATCTTATCTTGTTGTGAGATGGTAAATGACTGACCACAACTGAGGCAAACTGGTTCACTTGTGACAACATTTCAGCCCTGGGACCTTGATAACTTCCAGGTCCAAGGACTTCGAAATGTCTTCAGTAAAGGCGTCCTAAGCGAATGCATTCGTCTCCATTCCCCCCCCCCTCCTCAACTTTGCATTAACCTGTGCTATAAGTTACCTTTGCTTGTATCTGTAAATTCTGACAATCTACCATTAAAATATCCCTCGTAATCACTTCAAAAGCGGAACAATTTGCTTCAGCGTACTTGCAGTTCCCTTTGATACCGATCTCACCCTCAACTCAAATCGACTCCACACAAGCCAGTATTTGCTGTATGTGTTCTCCATCCCCTATTTCAGGTATGTGCAACAAGATGCTGGACTCGACCAACTGCAACATGCACGAGAATGTTTTATACTGCAAGACCTGCCACGGCCGCAAGTTTGGTCCTAAGGGCTACGGCTTCGGTGGTGGCGCTGCTGGTCTCAGCATGGACACTGGCTCACACCTCGAGTAAGTAGCCTCTGGCTCTTCGCCTCCATCTTGCTACATGGTCGGAGACGGGAATCTAGGATGAGATTTTTACCTGGTAGATGTTTCGCTGTAAAAGAGAGAGGGAGAGCTCTACTTAGAGCGAAACGTTATCCAGATCTTGTTCTGTTGGCGTCTCTGTCCGTATTGGGGTATTGGGGTCACAGCGAGGTCCCACAGTCTTGCTTGGAGAAGCGCGCAGGATCTGGTCCCAGTGGAAGCTAACTTGTTCCCAAGGGCATTAGACTGATTTTCCCAGGGTGCCAGACTGATTCCCCAAGGGTACCAGATTGATCCCCAAGGACAGCAGACAGATTCCCAAGGGCATCAGACTGATTCCCAAGAACAGCAGACTGATTCCCCAAGAACACCAAACTGATTTCCTAAGAACAACAGACTGATTCCCCAAGGATACACGACTCGTTCCCAAGAACAACAGACTGATTCCCAAGAGCACTAAACTGATTCCCAAAGGCACCAGACTGATTCTCCAGAACACCAGACTGATTCCCCAAGAACAACAGACTGATTTCCCAGAACACCAGACTGATTGCCCAGGGGCACCAGACTGATCCCCAAGAACACCAAATTGATTCTCCAAAGGCACCAGACTGATTCCCCAAGGGCACCAGACTGATTCCCCATGGGCAACAGACTTATTCCCCAAAAACACCAGACTGATTCCCCAAGGGCACCAGACTGATTCCCCAAGAACGCCAGACTGTTTTCCCAAGAACACCAGACTGATTCCCCAAGGGCACCAGACTGATTCCCCAAGAACGCCAGACTGTTTTCCCAAGAACACCAGACTGATTCCCCAAGAATAAGAGACTGGGTCCACTGTGCCACCATCCAGTAAGGCTGGTGGGTACTGCCTGCCCACTACCACCATACATTCCTAGCAGTTTCTCTATCAGTCTTTATCTCATAGAGTCTTAAGAGACACGTAAGTGTCTCTTAAGACTCTATGAGTCTTCTAATAACATGATATTTTTTCCCACTATAATCTACCTTGTCCATAATTACTATCGCATTTATTTTGTCTGTTTCGTAAGGTGAAGTCCAGGATCTTTCCTTAATTCATGGTATAACTTAACAAATCTTTGAGGACAATTGTGTTGTAGAGGTCTGAACTTTGCTCACACCTCTACAACACTAGTCATCAAAGATTTGTTAAGTTATACCATGAATTAAGGAAAGATCCTGGACTCTACCTTACGAAACAGACAAAGCAAATGCGATAGTAATTATGGACAAGGTAGATTAAAGATCCATTACATAACCCGCACATAGAAGAAAGGAGCTTACGACGACGTCTCGGTCCGACTTTGACCACTTACAAGACTTGCCAGTGGTCTAAGTCGGACCGAAACGTCGTGATAAGTTTCTCTCACTCCTATTGTGTATTGTTCGAGTCACGGTATTGTGCCTTATTGTTCTATAAAGGTCCATTGACATGATGAGTTAGAGGCCAGAGTCATCTCACCGGCTGTCTCTTGACAGAATCCTCACTCTTAAGAGTCCTCTATATTTATGATATATAGCAGTTGTCATTTTAAGAGCTTTGGCTCTTAATTGTGAAGGAGCAAAATACTCTTAGGAGGTGAGGCAGGGTAACTTCTAGAGGTGAGGTCAGGGGTAACTTCTAGAGGTGAGGTCAGGGGTAACTTCTAGAGGTGAGGTCAGGGGTTACTTCTAGATATATGAGGGTTACTCTCTTAAATGTGAGGTTAGGGTAACTTCTAGAGAGGTGAGGTCGGTGGTAACTTCTAGAGAGGTGAGGTCGGGGGTAACTTCTAGAGAGGTGAGGTCAGGGGTAACTTCTAGAGGTGAGGTCGGGGGTAACTTCTAGAGGTGAGGTCAGGGTAACTTCTAGAGGGAGGTCAGGGTAACTTCTAGAGGTGAGGTCAGGGGTTACTTCTAGAATATGGGGTACTTCTAAAGTGAGGTCAGGGTAACTTCTAGAGAGGTGAGGTCAGGGGTAACTTCTAGAGAGGTGAGGTCGGGGGTAACTTCTAGAGAGGGAGGTCAGGGTAACTTCTAGAGGTGAGGTCAGGGGTAACTTCTAGAGGTGAGGTCAGGGGTAACTTCTAGAGGTGAGGTCAGGGTAACTTCTAGAGGTGAGGTCAGGGTAACTTCTAGAGAGTGAGTCGGGGGTAACTTCTAGAGAGGAGAGGTCAGGGTAACTTCTAGAGAGGTGAGGTCAGGGGTAACTTCTAGAGAGGTGAGGTCGGGGGTAACTTCTAGAGAGGTGAGGTCAGGGGTAACTTCTAGAGAGGTGAGGTCAGGGGTAACTTCTAGAGAGGTGAGGTCAGGGGTAACTTCTAGAGAGGTGAGGTCGGGGATAACTTCTAGAGAAGAGAGGTCAGGGGTAACTTCTAGAGAGGTGAGGTCGGGGGTAACTTCTAGAGAGATGAGGTCAGGGGTAACTTCTAGAGAGGTGAGGTCGGGGGTAACTTCTAGAGAGGAGAGGTCAGGGGTAACTTCTAGAGAGGTGAGGTCGGGGGTAACTTCTAGAGAGGAGAGGTCAGGGGTAACTTCTAGAGAGGTGAGGTTAGGGGTAATTTCTAGAGAGGTGAGGTAAGGGGAAACTTCCAGAGAGGTGAGGTCATGGGTAACTGCTAGAGAGGAGAGGTCAGGCGTAACTTCTAGAGAGGTGAGGTCGGGGATAACTTCTAGAGAAGAGAGGTCAGGGGTAACTTCTAGAGAGGTGAGATCGGGGGTAACTTCTAGAGAGGTGAGGTCAGGGGTAACGTCTAGAGAGGTGAGGTCAGGGGTAACTTCTAGAGAGGAGAGGTCAGGGGTAACTTCTAGAGAGGTGAGGTCGGGGATAACTTCTAGAGAAGAGAGGTCAGGGGTAACTTCTAGAGAGGTGAGGTTAGGGGTAATTTCTAGAGAGGTGAGGTCAGGGGTAACTTCCAGAGAGGTGAGGTTAGGGGTAACGTCTAGAGAGGTGAGGTTAGGGGTAACTTCCAGAGAGATGAGGTTAGGGGTAACTTCTAGAAAGGTGAGGTTAGGGGTAACTTCTAGAGAGGTGAGGTTAGGGGTAACTTCTAGAGAGGTGAGGCTAGGGGTAACTTCTAGAGAGGTGAGGCTAGGGGCAACTTCTAGAGAGGTGAGGCTAAGGGTAACTTCTAGAGAGGTGAGGCTAGGGGTAACTTCTAGAGAGGTGAGGCTAGGGGTAACTTCTAGAGAGGTGAGGCTAAGGGTAACTTCTAGAGAGGTGAGGCTAGGGGTAACTTCTAGAGAGGTGAGGTTAGGGGTAACTTCTAGATATATGAGGGTTAACTCCTAGAAATGTGAGACTGGGAACTAGAGCTCAGTATTGCCAACATAAACACAAGACCAGATTATAATTAAAAGTCTAAGAGTGCCAAGAAGCTAGAAAAGTTATGCTAGGAGTGCCAAGAAGCTAGAGAAGGTCTATGAGTGCCAAGAAGCTAGAAAAGATAGTCTAGGAGTGCCAAAAAGCTAGAAAAGTTAGGCTAGAAGTGCCACGAAGCTAGAAAAGTTAATCTATGAAGGTGATGGCCTCTCTAGTAAAGCACATGGCAACACTACCTAAGTCAAAACAGTATTCACAATCACTTTAAAAAATCCCAATTATTCCTCTTTTCAAAATTATCCCAAATCATCCAGGTGGGCGCCTAACCTGCAAGAAATATATATATATATATTATTTAAAAAACTGTATATTTGATCAAATGTTTTTGATTTCTTAAGTCACTGTTCAGTTTTCACAATCTTTTCCTTTTTTTTTTATTTTTCGACTCAAAATTTTTAATGGTTTCCGTCTTGACGGTATATTCCCTCTCAGACAGAGGATAGAGGGCCTTCTCTTGCTATTTTTTTGTTTAATAATGAATTTAGGTTAATTATAAGATGGAACTTCTCAATTGGTTAAAGTCGCGAAGTGCTGAGAGCTGAAGCACACGATATTGCACACAAGGTGCACCTATGTGCACTGGAGTGCCCTGGTGAGTGTGAACCACCAGTGCACCATCTCTCATAATAATGTCCTTGGTGTCAACACGCCTAACTTAAGTGTTCTCCTTTTAAAACATTAAAAATTAATGCTAAACAATAACAACTTATTTTTAAAAAAGTAGTAATGGCCACTGTGGTAGTCTGTGGTAGTCTGTCTGTGGTAGTCGTGCAGTCGCCAATAACCAGTTGGGAAGTTTGCCACTTTCTGTGACCAATACTGCCTTCTACAGGAAGCTTTCCAGCCACTTACACTCTTTCCCCCTTCCTCCCTACAGAAAGAACTAAGTGATCCTTCTGCGCCTCAGTATACAGTCTCGAAATTAAAAAAAATAAACGTATAGCTTTCGACTGGTGGCTGAAGGATTCTAGTACCTGGAATGGATAGTATATGTTACCCTGGAGACGTTTTAGTAGACAAACACGCACACAAAACATTCTTTACGTCCAACACGAGAAATCAGAGTTAATTTATGCATGTTTCTCTTTTGATCTAACTCTCCCACTGTTGATATTTCTCTCTATCTCTCCCACTCTGTCTTTCTCTCTCTCTTTCGTCTCCAGTTATACTCAAACCAGCGCACCAGCAAAGAGAAAAAAAAATTGGACTGGCAACGTTCGAAGCTTTAAATTGTGATCATTGGCTTACTGCTATACAATAAACGCTGCTCTCAAGCCTCTGCTACGCGCTTAATGCTTAAACGCTACTCAACGCTACCAGCGGCTTCGGACGCACCTACGCCTCTTATTAAACGCTATTTACGCTCTACGCACTTCGAAACGACTCCCTGTCAGGAGGGCGCTAACGATCAGACACTAAAAGACACTCTGGTGCGGTCAGACCCAGCTGAAAGAGGCTGACACTAGTCATTGCAAAGCTGGCGTCAGCAGGGGTGATGCCCAGCTTCGTAGCTCCTGTCATTCCTGCTGACAGCGAGGGAGGCTGACACACCAGAGGTGAGTGTCAGCCGCTCTGGCGACCTCCAAGGGGAGACATCCTAGGGAAGACCTCTCAGGGTAGGCCTCCTAGGGCAAGGCCTCCTAGGCAAGGCTTCCCAGGAGAGAGACACCCGTCCCTAGGAGTACACAGCATTAAGTTGCTTCTCGCTCGGCTCACTAACATGTGGGTGGTACATAATACTTGATCTCATATCTACCAGAGCCCTGGCTTACCCCTCCATATCTCCGTGGACCCATGACGGCAACACCCATGGCTTACTAAGCCCCTGCCTCGTGGACTCACAATGGGGAAGCCACTGGCTTTAGTGCAAATCGCCTCTCATCTATTGACATTGGTAAACAGACACAAATTACATTCATTTAGGGTTTTAAGTCACCCACTACGCTAACTATATTTATTTATGCTATGCTTAAAGCTTCTATTTTTTTTGCTATAGTGCTATTTTTTATACGCTCAGTCGACGTTCCTATTGTAACCTGTGGACTATTTTTTATAGGAAATATACGCAACAAAGAAATAAAACTTTGGGTTTCCTTCCAATAATGACCAAAATTGTGTGTTAAGAAGTGTTTGAAATGCCTCGGTGAGGTGTTAAGCAGTGCCAAGCAGGAGAACAGATCTAGCTCTTGGCACGAATAACTTGCATTGTCTATAAAAACAATAGGGTGTACGGGCATCCACCTGCCGTACACCTGTGTTCGGGCACCTGCCTACAACCTTCTCCCGAACACGATTATGGATGCTACCTAAATCACAAATAAATGTTCCAATCTCAGCTATGGTTGTGTGTGTGTGCATGTTCCTTCCCGTACGACGGCTGTGGACGGGGGCGTGCCCTGAGGCGCGCTTTCCCCACACTTTGTGCTAGGTTAAGACAATCGATCTGAAGAAGGTGGAAAAGTAACGACCTGTTAGAATGAGCAGCCACTGGCAGAGTGCTGGCCCTTCTGGTACTCCGCCAGCGGTACTCTAGGTAGTAGCAATCCTTGTTGCTATCAACGCCATTACTTGCCTCTCACTAAAACTATAGAGAAAGCCCTCTAACCTCTGATTTGTCCCGGAATAAATTTGCGGAATCAAAACTGACCATAGATGTTTATTCGTTGTAAAAACAAGAAATCTATTAAACTTAACAGAATTTGTTGCAGGATCGGACCTACACGTGTCATACACGTACCATACATCCCGTCACTCATAGACACGTGTGTGATATAGACACGTGTGTGATATAGACACCTGCGTGATATAGACATGTCTTGGTTCAATGTTACATTTCCACCTTTAAGATGCCGGTATAACTACTGAAATAAAATATAAACACAAAATAATTGCCAGGATGCCACTTATAAGAGCCAGTGCCAAATTGGGCCCATATATATATATATATATATATATATATATATATATATATATATATATATATATATATATATATATATATATATATATATATATATATATATATATATATATATATATACTTGGGCCAATAAAAAATAGAACTTGACAAAAAAAAAGATACGAAAATATTAATAGTAAAATTATAGACAGAAATCTGTGAATAAAATTTGACAGTAATGTGAGACAGTGAGCTAAGTCAAGTGAGAGACAGTGAGATAATGAGCTAGACTCTCAGTGTTTCTCAGACACGACAAAGTTACAAGAGAAAGGGCTAAAATCTCATGTTAAAAACACCTGAGTCTAGCGACACCTGTGGATCACACAGAGGCTCTGGTGCTGTTAGGAATGTGTTGCATAGCACCTTAGGGGAAGAATGTGAAATAAAGTCATTTGATCCGTGGAAGGGGAGGACGGTTCCATTTCCCTGGATCAATTGCCCATTGCCCTCGTTAAGGGGCACTCTGCAGCCCTGCCCAAGAAGGGTGCCCACGGACGTGGGTTAATATTTTCTTGAAGGACAAGGACAACACGCCCACAGGTGACCATAGGTGCTATAATAGAGGCGTTTCGCTCGTCAGGTCTTGGTAAGTTTCAGTTCTGGGCTAAATGTAGACCTACGGGGTTCGCTCTGGACACAGGTGAACCTTTGGGTTCTTCCTGGAAACAGGTGAACCTTTGGGTTCGTTTTGAACCCAGTTTAACCTCAGGGTTCATTATGAACCCAATTGAACCTCAAGGTTTATTCTGAGCCCAGTTGAACTTCAGGGTTCATTCTGAACCCAGTTGAACCTCAGGGTTCATTCTGAACCCAATTAAACCTCAGGGGTTCATTCTGAACCCAGTTGAACCTCAAGGTTCATTCTGAACCCAGTTGAACCTCAGGATTAATTCTGAACCCAGTTGAACCTCAGGGTTCATTCTGAACCCAATTAAACCTCAGGGGTTCATTCTGAACCCAGTTGAACCTCAAGGTTCATTCTGAACCCAGTTGAACCTCAGGATTAATTCTGAACCCAGTTGAACCTCAGGATTCATTCTGAACCCAGTTGAACCTCAGGATTCATTCTGAACCCAGTTGAACCTCAGGATTCATTCTGAACCCAGTTGAACCTCAGGATTCATTCTGAACCCAGTTGAACCTCAGGATTCATTCTGAACCCAGTTGAACCTCAGGATTCATTCTGAACCCAGTTGAACCTCAGGATTCATTCTGAACCCAGTTGAACCTCAGGATTCATTCTGAACCCAGTTGAACCTCAGGATTCATTCTGAACCCAGTTGAACCTCAGGATTCATTCTGAACCCAGTTGAACCTCAGGATTCATTCTGAACCCAGTGAACCTCAGGATTCATTGAACCAGTGAACCTCAGGATTCATTCTGAACCCAGCTGAACCTCAGGATTCATTCTGAACCCAGTTGAACCTCAGGATTCATTTTGAACCCAGTTGAACCTCAGGATTTATTCTGAACCCAGTTGAACCTCAGGATTCATTCTGAACCCAGTTGAACCTCAGGATTCATTCTGAACCCAGTTGAACCTCAGGATTCATTCTGAACCCAGTTGAACCTCAGGATTCATTCTGAACCCAGCTGAACCTCAGGATTCATTCTGAACCCAGCTGAACCTCAGGATTCATGTTGAACCCAGCTGAACCTCAGGATTCATTCTGAACTCAGTTGAACCTCAAGGTTCATTCTGAACCCACTGAACCTCAAGGTTCATTCTGAACCCACTGAACCTCAGGGTTCATTCTGAACTCAGTTTAACCTCAGGGTTCATTCTGAATCCAATTGAACCTCAGGGTTTATTCTGAACCCATTGAACCTCAGGGTTTATTCTGAACCCAGTTGAACCTCATAGTTCATTCTGAACCCAACTGAACCTCAGGGTTTATTCTGAACCCAGTTGAACCTCAAGGTTCATTCTGAACCCAGTTGAACCTCAAGGTTCATTCTGAACCCAGTTGAACCTCTGGGTTTATTCTGAACCCAGTTGAACCTCAGGATTCATTCTGAACCCAGTTGAACCTTAAGGTTCATTCTGAACCCAGTTGAACCTTAAGGTTCATTCTGAACCCAGTTGAACCTCTGGGTTTATTTTAATCACAGGAGAAACGATTACGTCAAGCCCTACAAGGCACCACAAGCTGAGCCAGGAGAGGGTTGCCCACGATGCGGGGGCAAGGTCTTCGCTGCCGAGCTGATGCTGGCCAAGGGCAAGGTGGGTACCATCACTCTTTTGTAAGGGCACGCTGGATGCTAGCTCTCTCTCTCTCTCTCTCCATCTCTAAAGGAGAGATGGATGCTCTATCTCTAAGGGAGAGGTGGATGCTATCTCTCTATCTCCCCAACTTAAGTCATATCTAAGTTACCTTAACACGTGTGTATATGTGTTACCAGTATTATAACTTAGTGCTAAGTTACACACGGGGTCAGGAGCTGTGAATCGACCACTGCAACCACAATTAGGTTAACACACACACATGTACACCTCTCCACTGCCTAACTTAGTGCAAAGTTTCTCATAAAAAGTAGCAACTTAACTCTAACTTAAAACTTAAGTATTCTATTCATATGTGTGTCTTTTAACCTCTCTAAGTTACGTCTAAGTTACACACTAAGTACCACACTGGTATCAGGAGTACCACTTAGGCAGGTATACTGTAAGGTTATTTGTACCGTTGATGGACGGCCACTGTGTGTGTGTGTATTTGTATGTGTGTTTATGAGTGTGTTTGTGTGTGTATGTGTGTGTGTATATGTGTGTGTGTATGTGTGTGTGTGTATGTGTGTGTATGTGTGTGTGTGTTTGTGAGTGTGTGTGTATGAATGTGTGCGTGTATGTGTGTGTATGTGTGTGTGTGTTTGTGAGTGTGTGTGTATGAATGTGTGCGTTTATGTGTGTGTGTATGTGTTTGACTGTGTATGTGTATGTATGTGTGTGTGTGTGTGTGTATGTGTGTATATGTGTATGTGTGTGTGCGTGTATGTATGTGTTAGTTACCATTTTGTCCTAGGCACATGTCGATTAGACACTAGGCCTGTTGTATGTATGTGTGTGTGTGTGTGTGTGTGTGTGTAAGGAAACACTTCGAAATGTTTCGGCCCCGCCGGGAATTGAACCCGGGCCCTCCGTGCGTGAAGCAAGAGCGCTAGCCACCGTGCCATCGGGGCGGTATATGTGTGTGTCTATGTGTGTGTCTATGTGTGTGTATGTGTGTGTGTCTATGTGTGTGTATGTGTGTGTGTCTATGTGTATGTGTGTGTGTGTGTGTCGGTGCAGGCTCGATCCACTGGCCACAGACAGAGGTGCTAGAAACTACAGAGGTATTAAAAAGTACAGAGGTGTTAGAAAGTACAGAGGTGTTAGAATGTACAGATATGTTAGAAAGTACAGAGGTGTTAGAATGTACAGAGGTGTTAGAATGTACAGAGGTGTTAGAAAGTACAGAGGTGTTAGAATGTACAGAGGTGTTAGAAAGTACAGAGGTGTTAGAAAGTACAGAGGTGTTAGAATGTACAGAGGTGTTAGAAAGTACAGAGATGTTAGAAAGTACAGAGGTGTTAGAATGTACAGAGGTGTTAGAAAGTACAGAGATGTTAGAAAGTACAGAGATGTTAGAAAGTACAGAGGTGTTAGAATGTACAGAGGTGTTAGAAAGTACAGAGGTGTTAGAAAGTACAGAGGTGTTAGAATGTACAGAGGTGTTAGAAAGTACAGAGGTGTTAGGAAGTACAGACAGAGGTGTTAGAAAGTACAGACAGGTGTTAGAAAGTACAAACAGAGGTGTTAGAAAGTACAGAGGTGTTAGAAAGTAGAGGTGTTAGAAAGTACAGAGGTGTTAGAAAGTAGAGGTGTTAGAAAGTACAGAGGTGTTAGAAAGTACAGAGGTGTTAGAAAGTACAAACAGAGGTGCTTGAAAGAACAAACAGAGGTATTAGAAAGTACAGACAGAGGTGTTAGAAAGTACAGACAGAGGTGTTAGAAAGTACAAACAGAGGTGTTAGAAAGTACAAACAGAGGTGTTAAAAAGTACAGAGGTGTTAGAAAGTACAAACAGAGGTGTTAGAAAGTACAAACAGAGGTGTTAGAAAGTACAAACAGTGGTGTTAGAAAGTACAGAGGTTTTAGAAAGTACAGAGGTTTTAGAAAGTACAAACAGTGGTGTTAGAAAGTACAAACAGAGGTGTTAGAAAGTACAAACAGAGGTGTTAGAAAGTACAAACAGTGGTGTTAGAAAGTACAGAGGTGTTAGAAAGTACAGACAGATGTGTTAGAAAGTACAAACAGAAGTGTTAGAAAGTACAGAAGTATGTGTTAGAAAGTACAAACAGAAGTGTTAGAAAGTACAAACAGAGGTGTTAGAAAGTACAGACAGAGGTGTTAGAAAGTACAAACAGTGGTGTTAGAAAGTACAAACAGAGGTGTTAGAAAGTACAGAGGTGTTAAAAAGTACAGAGGTGTTAGAAAGCACAGACAGAGGTGTTAGAAAGTAGACAGAGGTGTTAGAAAGTACAGAGGTGTTAGAAAGTACAAACAACAGTCTGGTTGATCAAACAAACTGCGGAAGTGTACCTTACGACGGTTCTGGGGGTCAGCGCCCCCACGGTTCTGGAGGTCAGCGCCCCCACGGTTCTGGGGGTCAGCGCCCCCCACCGCCCAGTCACTGATATATATAACTGACAAGCTTAGAGCTGTTATCCTATCTCAGGTGAACACTTCCAGGTGAACACCTCTAGGTGAACATCTCCAGGTGAACATCTCCAGGTGAACATCTCCAGGTGAGCATCTCTAGGTGAACACCTCCAGGTGACATCTCCAGGAGAACACCTCCAGGTGAACACCTCCAGGTGACATCTCCAGGAGAACACCTCCAGGTGAATATCTCCAGGAGAACACCTCCAGGTGAACATCTATAGGAGAACACCTCCAGGTGAACACCTCCCGGTGAACATCTATAGGAGAACACCTCCAGGTGAACACCTCCAGGTGAACACCTCCAAGTGAACATCTCCAGGAGAACACCTCCAGATGAAAATCTCCAGAACACCTCCAGGTGAACATCTCCAAAAGAACACATCCAGGTGAACACTTCCAGGTGAACATATCCAGGTGAACACCTCCAGGAGAACACCTCCAGGTGAACATCTCCAGGAGAACCTCTCTAGGTGAACACCTCCAGGTGAACATCTCCAGAACACCTCCAGGTGAACATCTCCAGGAGAACACCTCCAGGTGAACACCTCCACGTGAACATCTCCAGGTGAACACCTCCAGGTGAACATCTCCAGGAGAACACCTCCAGGTGAACATCTCCAGGGGAACACTTCCAGATGAACATCTCCAGGAGAACACCTCCAGGTGAACACCTCCAGGTGAACATCTCCAGGTGAACATCTCTAGGAGAACACCTCCAGGTGAACATCTCCAGGTGATCATCTCCAGGAGAACACCTCCAAGTGAACACCTCCAGTTGAACATCTCCAGGTGAACATCTCCAGGGGAACACCTCCAGGGGGACACCTCCAGGTGAACACCTCCAGGTGAACAACTCCAGGTGAACATCTCCAGGGGAACATCTCCAGGGGAACACCTCTAGGGGAACACATCCAGGGGAACACCTCCAGGGGAACACCTCCAGGTGAACACCTCCAGAACACCTCCAGGAGACCTCCAGGAGACCACCTCCAGGTGAACATCTCCAGGGGAACATCTCCAGGTGAACATCTCCAGGGGAACACATCTAGGGGAACACCTCCAGGTGAACACCTCCAGGTGAACATCTCCAGGGGAACACCTCGAGGGAACACCTCCAGGTGAACACCTCCAGAACACCTCCAGGAGACCACCTCCAGGTGAACACCTCCAGGTGAACATTTCCAGGGGAACACCTCCAGGGAACACCTCCAGGGGAACACCTCCAGAACACCTCTAGGTGAACACCTCCAGGAGAACACATCTAGGTGAACACCTCCAGGAGACCACCTCCAGGGGAACAACCTCCAGGAGACCACCTCCAGGGGACCACCTCCAGGGAAACACCTCCAGAAGAACACCTCCAGTGGAACACCTCGAGGGGAACACCTCCAGGAGAGCCCCTCCAGGAGCCCACCTCCAGGGGAACACCTCATGGAGAACACATCCAGAACACCTCTAGGTAAACACCTCCATGAGAACACCTCTAGGTGAACACCTCCAGGAGAACACCTCTAGGTGAACACCTCCAGGAGACCACCTCCAGGAGACCACCTCCAGGGAAACACCACCAGGAGACAACCTCCAGGGGACCACCTCCAGGGAAAAACCTCCAGGAGAACACCTCCAGGGGAACACCTCCAAGGGAACACCTCCAGGGGAACACCTCCAGGTGAACACCTCCAGGTGAACACCTCCAGGTGAACACCTCCAGGTGAACACCTCTAGGTGAACACCTCCAGGAGACCACCTCCAGGGGAACACCTCATGGGGAACACCTCAAGGAGAACACCTATAGGAGAACACTTCCAGAACACTTCCAGGAGAACACTTCCAGGAGAATACCTCCAGGAGAACACCTCCAGGGAACACATCCAGGTGAACACCTCCAGAACACCTCCAGGGGAACACCTTCAGAACACCTCCAGGAGAACACCTCCAGGGGAACACCTCCAGGGGAACACCTCCAGGGGAACGCCTCCAGGAAAACACCTCCAGGGGAACACCTCCAGGGGAACACCTCCAGGAAAACACCTCCAGGGGAACACCTCAAGGTGAACACATCCAGGTGAACACCTCTAGAACACCTCCAGGAGACCACCTCCAAGGGAACACCTCCAGGAGACCACCTCCAGGGGAACACCTCCAGGAGACCACCTCCAGGGGAACACCTCCAGAGGAACACCTCCAGGAGAACACCTCCAGGAGAACACCTCCAGGAGAACAGAGGCAGGCAGTGCTACAGCTCTAATATAATACTGTGTTATAAGTGATCTCCAACCAGCGTCGCAGATGTTACCATAGCAACCAGTTTATATTCTTTTCTGATTTACCTCCTCCTCCCCTTTCTCTTCTACCTCCTCCTCTTTCTCTTCTACCTCCTCCTCTTTCTCTTCTACCTCCTCCTCTTTCTCTTCTACCTCCTCCTCTTTCTCTTCTTCCTCCTCCTCTTTCTCCTGGTGATAGTTTTGTGTGTGGTGGGGTTGAGAGAGGCTGCAGCCTGGGGACAAGGAGGAGGAAGGGTCGGTCTTGAGGTAGGCACTGCACTGAGCATGTCGCCAGTGACACGCATTAACAGGAACTTTAACCTGGAGGAGTAGGTGAAGGAATCAGAGGCAGTGCAAAAAACTTGAACCTGTCGATCTTATAGAAAGTTCATCTTACAGGACAATAATAATAATAATAATAATAATAATAATAATAATAATAATAATAATAATAATAATCACAATAACAGCAATAATGTCAATAATAATAATAATAATAATAATAATAATAATAATAATAATAATAATCAAGTTCCTATCTGCTTTACCCTTCTCTCTCGTCTCTCTCTCTTATATATGTATATATATATATATATATATATATATATATATATATATATATATATATATATATATATATATATATATATATATATATAATATAAATGTTCAAATATATAATTTATCACTTAAAAATGATGTTTTTGAGGCTATTTTGGACTCACAAAGTAAAATATACTAGAGTTACACTGGGTGACAGTGATCACACATCGAGTCTGGTCTACCAGTCACGCAGTGGCACGCAGATGTTGTCAGCGAGTGTTGTAGGGACGTGGAACACCTGCTGTATGAGAGGCCAATACGTGTTTGGAAGCTAAGGCGAAGCCACCACATGTTCTGTAGGGGGTACGAACCGGACATATGTTATGTAGGGGGGGTAGGAACCGGACACATGTTATGCAGGGGGGTAGGAACCGGACACATGCTCTGTAGGGGGTACGAACCTCGTCACCTATTGGCCCATGCTAAGCAGGTCCAAGTCACCTACTGGCCCATATTAAGCAGGTTCAAGTCACCTACTGGCCCATGTTAAGCAGGTCCAAGTCACTAACTGGTCCATGTTAAGCAGATCCAAGTTACCTATTGGCCCAAGCTAGTCAGATCTAACTCACACCCGTCCACACCCAAACTACTTAAAAAAAAAAAAGATAGTCTCGTGAAAATAGGGACAACAGCCGGAACTCTGAGACATGAGACTCAGCAATGGTTGCTGGACACCACACACAACACAGGCAGGGGGCGTATATCCTGGGTGTGCTAGGTGACCTACGCACAGGGGACCACCTCCAGGTGAACACCTCTAGGTGGCCTACGCACACCCACCAAAGATGGTAAACTCATCAGAAATATTAAGCTCACTCAATAATCATGGATCACAATGTGAAACTAATTTTACCGTCCCCTGCTAGGAAATATTGTGGCAGTTGCTGTAATACTGATGCCACAGTAGTGGGTTCAGGAAGGTAGAACAGTGCACACCCTGTGTCAATAACCACAATACGCCACTGATGTTCTCTAGACCCGCCTCCTGGACCGCATTACCTCCTGTGTTCGGTTTTAAGACAAGGGGACCTGAAGAAATGTTACCAACCATTCTACAACAGGAACCAGAAGCACTGCCTCGACTATTGATTAAAATCTACAAGTCAATAGATACGAGATAATTGCCAGATATATGGGAGTGAATGAAGACCCGTTGAACTACCCGGGGACAGAAGCTGCACGCCTCACTAGGGGTGAGCATACTGCCGAATATATTACCAGAGGATCACATCTACCTTTGCAGGTAATGCTCACATGGTAAATCAGGAATCTCAACAATCTTTCAGGGCCCAATATATATGACATGCATCAGGCCCATCCTCGAGTATGCAGCCCCATCATGGAACCATTACCTGATAAAGTTTAAAAGCAGGAAAAATATCAGAGGTATGCAACAAGACTAGTCCCAGAGCCACTAGGTATGAGCCGAGAGGTATGAGCCACGAGGTATGAGCCACTAGGTATGAGCCACGAGGTATGAGCCACTAGGTATGAGCCACGAGGTATGAGCCGATAGGTATGATCCACGAGGTATGAGCAACGAGGTATGAGCTAATAGGTATGAGCCACTAGGTATGAGCTACTAGGTATGAGCCACTAGGTATGAGCCATTAAGTATGAGCCACGAGGTATGAGCCACGAGGTATGAACCACTAGGTATGAGCCACGAGGTATGAGCCACGAGGTATGAGGTATGAACTACAAGGTATGAGCCACTAGATATGAGCCACGAGGTATGAGCTACTAGGTATGATCCACAAGGTATGAGCTACGAGGTATGAGCCACAAGGTATGAGCCACGAGGTATGAGCTACAAGATATGAGCCACAAGATATGAGCCACAAGGTATGAGCCACGAGGCATGAGTCACGATGTATGAGGTATGAGCTATAAGGTATGAGCCACAAGGTATGAGCCACAAGGTATGAGCCACAAGGTATGAGCCACAAGGTATGAGCCACGAGGCATGAGTCACGATGTATGAGGTATGAGCTATAAGGTATGAGCCACAAGGTATGAGCCACAAGGTATGAGCCACAAGGTATGAGCCACGAGGTATGAACTAAGTCATTATAAAATACTAGAACCAGGGGAGACATTATAACAACATACAAAATCCTCAGAGGACTTGACAGTGGACAGGGATAGGTGGTTCGAGAGGCGAGAAACGAGTATACAAGGGCACAGCTGGAGGTTAAAGATGCAGCTGAATCACAGGGATGTCAAGAAGTATTTCTTCAGCAACGAGGTGGTCAGGAATTGTAATTATATCCGGAGGAAGTAACGTAGGCAGGCTCCATACGGGGTTTTAAGGCTGGGTACGACAGGCCCAACGAGGTTACGAGAGAGTATATCCGGCAGTTTCAAGAGGCGGGGCCAGGAGCTTGGGATCGACCCTGGCAAACACAAATAGGTGGACACATGGCTGACTTACAGTTTTCAACTGACTTGACCTCTCAACCTACAGCCTTTCTCTCTCTCTCTCTCTCTCTCACTCTCTCACTCTCTCCCACAGAGTTACCACCGTACTTGCTTCAATTGCAAGGCTTGTCGGAAGCCTCTCGACTCCGTAGTTCACTGTGATGGCCCTGACAAGGAAGTCTATTGCAAAGGTAAGTTCACCTATCTTATCTTGTATTATCCTTATCATATGTACCCTCTCTCTCTCTCTCTCTCTCTTTCACTTGTATCTGACACGAGTATTTTTAAGAGAGAGGTATCAGGTATCAGGTATGTGTACCAGGATATAATGTTACCATGGTATCCTCTCTTACCATCCCACGTCACTAGTGCCGCATGCGATCAGTGCCAGCCAGGGTGCCAAACTCAGGCACTCTCCCTACCCCCATCCCTCCTATCCTTCCTTATAACCTGATACCCTCCCTCTATCCTACGTTGTAACCTGATACTATCCACACCTCTTATCCCTATCCCTCTCTCTCTCTCTCTCTCTAATATCTATCCCGACAGAGATGAGCTTTTGATTCCTTGTAAATGCTATATATGTATTATGCAATAATCGCGAACAAGCGATACAAGATGCAAAACAACCACGGGGAGAGTTGAATGATAGCTCTAGGCCTTTCGTGTTGCAATCAACACATCATCAGGAGCTTGCAATGTTGCAGAAAAGAGGAAGAGGTCCCAACAGATAGGTTCAGGGGAACTAGGTACCACCGTTCCCCCCTGAACGAATCTATAATGACTTCCTACTCATTCCTGTAACATTGCAAGCTCCTGATGACGTCATGATTGCAACACTAAAGGCCTAGAGCTATCATTCAACTCCCCCTGTGGTTGTTTTGTATGTATTGTATGTGGCCACAACAAGTTAATGTGGACACAACAGGTTAATGTGGCCACATTAACCTGCTCAACACTTACAAGTTTGGGTAAATTAACTTAATTACCCCGTGGAAAGGTGGAAATTTTAGCATAGTTAACCCTAGTTATTCCTTCACAGGCGGATATAACAGCCTAGTTACCCCTTGAAAGACCCACAAAATTAACCGAGACACTGCTCGAAAAACACACACAAAAAATAATCCATCTATTTTTATATTATAGAAAACGATTGCAAAATAAATGAATTGGGTCATATATTTTTTTTTCTTATCAAAACGACTGCAACAAAAATTCAAATATTATATTTTCATGTCCTGAAGAATGCTATTATACATCAAAATAACTTTCCTTTTTGAATTTTGAATTAGGCAGTGGTGGGGGGGGGATGTACCCATGGCGGGTCTCGTGCCAAAAACCCATGAAATTTTTGAAAAAAACAAAAATTGGGAGGGGTTGATGATGGTGGTTTTTCTGGTCGAAATATTTCCCCATTCTGAGGGTGCTGCACGACCCATGCTTGTTTAGAGCTTCCCAGAGCAGGTGAGGGGCATTGACCTAGCAGGTGAGGGGCATTGATCTAGCAGGTGAGGGGCATTGATCTAGCAGGTGAGGGGCATTGATCTAGCAGGTGAGGGGCATTGATCTAGCAGGTGAGGGGCATTGACCTAGCAGGTGAGGGGCATTGATCTAGCAGGTGAGGGGCATTGATCTAGCAGGTGAGGGGCATTGATCTAGCAGGTGAGGGGCATTGATCTAGCAGGTGAGGGGCATTGACCTAGCAGGTGAGGGGCATTGATCTAGCAGGTGAGGGGCATTGATCTAGCAGGTGAGGGGCATTGATCTAGCAGGTGAGGGGCATTGATCTAGCAGGTGAGAGACATTGACCTAGCAGGTGAGGGGCATTGACCTAGCAGGTGAGGGACACTGACATAGCAGGTGAGGGTCATTGACGTAGCAGGTGAGGGTCATTGACGTAGCAGGTGAGGGTCATTGACGTAGCAGGTGAGGGTCATTGACGTAGCAGGTGAGGGTCATTGACCTAGCAGGTGAGGGTCATTGACCTAGCAGGTATGTTGACCAAGGTTCGCCCGACACCTAGAAGACAAGCAGAAAACAGCCTTGTGTTCCTGACTGTTAAGACACACAGGTGTGTCAGTGTCGTGTGTCAGTTTTGTGTGTCAATGTTATGTGTCAGTGTCGTGTGTCAGTGTCGTGTGTCAGTGTCGTGTGTCAGTGTCGTGTGTCAGTGTCGTGTCAGTTCATCTCCAAGAAAGACTTCATCAATTCGCTTGAATTGACAAAGCCTCAGGTGGGCGAAACGTCTTCACAGTAAAATGCCATAGCCAGCACTGTCATCAATAGTCGAGTCCACCGCTAAATCTACTTAGGAGTCCGAGAAGTCTGACTCTCCTACTCTGACGACCTTCCCTCAGGACTCCTTGACAGTGACACTCTTTCCTTCGGAGTGTGAAGGAAACTTACTAACATGGATGACCTGATGCTCTTTTGTTCTTACCACGACACGGGTACGAGAGAGGTGGTAGTCACCTTTCTAAAACACCTCCGTATTTCCAGTGCTGAATTAAGCCTTCCCACGTCACTATCTCCCCTCCCTTCTCACATGAGACTGTAGACAAAACTAAAAAAAATACACCAGTCTGCAAATCTGAGTACCTTCCCAAAGAGATACAAAGTAGCTCGATTGCTAGCGCACTCAGCTCACACACTGAGGTCTGGGGTTCGAATCTCCTCCGGTACGGCTGGAAAACATTAGGGACGTGTTCCCATAAGACACCTGCTGCCCCTGTTCACCTATCAGTTTAAAATGGGTACCTGGGTGTTAGTCGACTGGTGTGGGTCGCATCCTGGGACAAAACTGACCTAATTTGCGGGAAATGCTCAGCATAACAAGTGGCTTTCTATATAGTAGTATGTCATTGATGTCAGCTATGGTCTGTATACCTTGTACATGTACTTGTAGTAAATAAAGATATTAAATCGTTTTGCAAAGGTAGCATCTGTGGTCCTACCAAGGAATTGTTTGTGCCCGGACTCCACCGAAAACGAAGAAATTATCGAAGATATGCGTCTCATATGCATGGATAGCAAGGCTGAATCTACCGTCAGTGTCTCGGGGTTAGAAGATGATGTCTCTAATCGACTCAAGAAATCTCAATAACACGATTGCAAGCAAACCACTTGCCATGGGTTCTAACTCCACCCATTCCGTGGTTTATCTCTAATTGATTCTGTTGGTGAGGTCCCCAGAGAGTCTTAGATTCTCTTTGCCGATGGTTCCTTGGAACCATCGGCACAGGCGTCACAGCGTCACAGGCGGTGTTCCACAGGAGTCAGTGTTGGGCCCCCTTTGTTGTTCACAGTTTACGTGGAGCCGTGGCCAGCTTATAGACAGAGCAACTGGAGGAGAGATTAAAACATCGTATCACAAGATATCTAATATATGTGGGGGGAAAATAGACATTTATTGAAGAATAGAAATGCCCAATACCGTGGCTGGAACATTTCAAAATCCTGCACTTGGAAGAGGAATCTAATGTCGACGTTTCGTTCCCTCCTGGACCACTGACTTGACAATGATCCAGGGAGGACCGAAACGTCGTTATATGATTTCTTAGGTGCAGGGTTTTGGTAAATATGTTTCCAAAACATCTTTTATACTACCTAGACCTGTGTCTTACTGCCACTTATCTTACTATATTGTAAGATCTTCACTTAAGGTGTGCTGGAAGATGTGTCTTCGTTAGTCACCTGTGGCTGCAGGGTCGATTCATAGCTCTTGGCCCCGCCAGCTCAGACATACACGTCTCTGTAGCTGACCAGATCACGGCTCGTGGCTGGAACAAGAAAGAACACATATGTAATGACATGAAATGTAAACAAACCAGGGAACGGGTGGGGGTTGATCCAAAGGCGAGTCCTAAAACTCACAGGCCAGTGTGTTAGCCACTTAACCAGTAGGCTACAATAAGATTCATCCAACTAGGTATATTTATACATCATAGGGAGGTTAGCATGAGCCACCACTGTGACTACAAATCACACATGTTTAACATCCACAGGATGGATAGGTGTGCACAATAAACCAGCCACATCCACTACAAAATCTAAACCACATGTAAACCACATCAAGATGAACACCAGACAGAAATAGGTAAGGTAAACACTAAGGAAGAAGAGAAAGTTTACAATCACCACTACAAGCTACAAGGGGGAAAGTACAAACACAGCCAACAGATGGCGTTAAAATTCGCTACTGGCATGCTAAACAGCGGCGCAAGACTCCCAGAAATCCCTTGACGTTCGCAAAATAAACTTTTTCAATGGGGTCCTTGAATTTCCATTGGTGTCCTTGAATCTCCATTGGGGTCCTTGAATTTCCGTTGGGGTCCTTGAATTTCTATTGGTGCCCTTGAATTTCCATTGGGTCCTGGGAGAATTAATTTCCTGGACGTGTAAGTACCTAAGTTTAGGCAAAGGTACACACATAAGTTCAATTATCATACATAATGTAAATCATCTAGAATAACCCATAAAACTCAGACAAAGTAACTTATTTCCACTGGGGTCTTTTATTTATATATATAATCTAAACAGTATACTCTCCGGAGAGCTATTGTGCCAAAATCCAAAGTGCGAGAATCCCTTCCCCCCCCCCTTATATCCCAGACAAGTATCCATATCTATTCTCTTTTAAGGCTAAAAGTCTATGAGACCTGGATGAGCGAGTCTTGGAGAGGTGTAGCTAGTGCTGCTACCACTGCCCTAGATAACTGTAACTCACCGTCACTGCCATACATGGCATTCCTGTCACTGAAATGACTTCATGCTGATATGTGACATACATCCATAGATATATATAAACCTCTTTCATGCATGCATTTTGCCATATAATAATAATAATAACAATAATAATAATAATAATAATAATAATAATAATAATAATTTTATTATTATTATTATTATTATTATTATTATTATTATTATTATTATGATTATCACCATTATCATTATTATTTGGGTGGTAAACCCAGAGGGGTCAGAGAGCATAGGAGTGCCTGGGAGAGCGTGTAAGCCAGAGATACCACCATGGGTGGATCAGACTTCCGTATTCTGCCATGAGTGCCATGTGAAGGCTGGCATCAGTGCCAGCCTTCACAAGAAGTGCCTCTTAGTGCCTGCCCCACACCAGTGCCACCACAGTCCCGAGTATTTATAGTTGCTGGGACCCGCCTCCATCCACCTGCACTCTCTCTCTCTCACTGGCTGCTAATAATCTGAATTTTTTCTTTGGTGCTCTGATAATATCTTTTCTGCTGAAGGAAGGTTGAAGTGTGTGTGTGTACTCACCTAGTTGTGGTTGCAGGGGTCGGTTCATAGCTCCTGGCCCCGCCTCTTCACTAGTTGCTACTAGGTCCACTCTCTCCCAACTCCACGGGCTTTATAATACTTTGTCTTAAAGCTATGTATGGTTCCTGCCTCCACCACATCACTCTCCAGACTGTTCCACTTTCTGACAACTCTATGACTGAAGAAGTACTTGACCAGGTGGTGGTGATGGGTTCCATACTGGTGCTGCATACTCCAATATAGGCCTGACGTACACAGTGTACAGTGTCTTGAATGTTTCCTTAGTGAGGTGTCGGAACGCTATTCTTAGGTTTGCCAGGCGCTCATATGCATGCAGCAGTTATTTGGTTGATGTGTGCTTCAGGAGATGTGCTCGGTATTATACTCACCCCAAGTTCCTTTTCCTTGAGTGAGTTTTCCAGTCTTTTGTCATGTAGCCTGTACTCTGTCTGCGGTCTTCTTTGCCCTCCCCAATCTTCATGACTTTGCACTTGGTGGGGTTAAACTCCATGAGCTAGTTGCTGACCAGGCTTCCAGCATGTCCAGATCCCTTTGTAGTCCTGCCTGATCCTCAGTGTGTATGTGTGTTGGTTAATAGGTTCCTGCACTGGCAGTGAATTTGGATCTTTGATTGGCTGGCACTGCGGCGGCACAAGGCCTTCAAACCTCAACACACACACACACACACACACACACACACACACACACACACACACACACACACACACACACACACACACACACACACACACACACACACACACACTTAGTTCCCTACAGCCCCGGTGGCCTGGTGGCTAAAGCTCTCGCTTCACGCACGGAGGGCCCGGGTTCAGTTCCCGGCGGGGCGGAAACATTTTGAAGTGTTTCCTTACACACACACACACATACACATACATACAACAGGCCTAGTGTCTAATCGACATGTGCCTAGGACAAAATGGTAACTAACACACACACACATACACACACACACACAAACACTATTAACTTCCATTTCACTATAGAAAGTTTTCTAATCACCTTCGGGAACACAGGTGCCACGACTCTCGCAGGGGCTCACTCTTGTCCCTCATGACTGCTCTCAGTCACAAAACTCTCTGCCAGACATGAATAACCCATTCGTATTCCCCTCTTTTCATTTTTTCTTGGTGTTTCCCCTCACAGGGTGTCACCCATGGAAGTATCGTGTGACCCTCCCATCACCCAGGTCATCTCTCTCTCACAGAAACCGATCACTCCTGAAATATTTTCCAGCCAAACATATACTTTCATGCCAAAATTATCTATTTATCTATCTATCTATATATATAAATATATTGTGATGTCACCGTGGTTGTTCAATATATTTATAGATGGGGTTGTAAGAGAAGTGAATGCGAGGGTCTTGGCAAGAGGTGTTGGGTTAAAAGATAAAGAAGCAAATACAAAGTGGGAGTTGTCACAGTTGCTTTTTGCTGATGACACTGTGCTTTTGGGAGATTCTGAAGAGAAGCTGCAGAGGTTGGTGGATGAATTTGGTAGGGTGTGTAAAAGAAGAAAATTGAAAGTGAATATAGGAAAGAGTAAGGTGATGAGGATAACAAAAAGAATAGGTGACGAAAGATTGGATATCAGATTGGAGGAGAGAGTATGGAGGAGGTGAATGTATTCAGATATTTGGGAGTGGACGTGTCGGCGGATGGGTCTATGAAGGATGAGGTGAATCATAGAATTGATGAGGGAAAAGGGTGAGTGGAGCACTTCGGAGTCTGTGGAGACAAAGAACCTTGTCCATGGAAGTAAAGAGGGAATGTATGAGAGTATAGTTATACCAACGCTCTTATATGGGTGTGAAGCATGGGTGATGAATGTTGCAACGAGGAGAAGGCTGGAGGCAGTGGAGATGTCATGTCTGAGGTCAATGTGTGGTGTGAATATAATGCAGAGAATTCGGAGTTTGGAAATTAGGAGGAGGTGCGGAATTACCAAAACGATTGTCCAGAGAGCTGAGGAGGGGTTGTTGAGGTGGTTTGGACATGTAGAGAGAATGGAACGAGACAGAGTGACTTCGAGAGTGTATAAATCTGTAGTGGAGGGAAGGCGGGGTAGGGGTCGGCCTAGGAAAGGTTGGAGGGAGGGGGTAAAGGAAGTTTTGTGTGCGAGGGGCTTGGACTTCCAGCAAGCATGTGTGAGCGTATTTGATAGGAGTGAATGGAGGCATATGGTTTTTAATACTTGACGTGCTGTTGGAGTGTGAGCAAAGTAACATTTATGAAGGGATTCAGGGAAACCGGCAGGCCGGACTTGAGTTCTGGAGATGGGAAGTACAGTGCCGGCACTCTGAAGGAGGGGTGTTAATGTTGCAGTTTTATAACTGTAGTGTAAAGCACCCTTCTGGCAAGACAGTGATGGAGTGAATGATGATGAAAGTTTTTATTTTTCGGGCCACCCTGCCTTGGTGGGAATCGGCCGATGTGTTAATAAAAAAAAAAAAATATTTATAATGTAAAATAATATACTCTTTGTCTCTGGTAACTCAGGTGATGGTCAGTGAGGTTTTCCAGAGGTCTTGGAGAGAGGTAGAATTTCCTTAGTAATGAGTAGGTCTTTACCTCAGGTCAGCAGACATGGCAGGACGTACCTGGCGACGACGGGTCAACCAGACTGACCTGGGCTAAACGTGTATTGAACGTCTTAATAACATATAACTCTGGTTTTACTCAGGTTCACAGAACCCACGACTGGGTTTTAGGGCACTGGAGGAGGACTCCTTCAAGACAACATTACGCTGAAGGAGAGTGATGATATCACTCTCCTTGAGCGAAACTCTGCCTTCCAAAGGTGCTCATAACTGACGTGTAACATTCTTTGCCTCCCAGTGTGCTATGGAAAGAACTTTGGACCCAAAGGTTACGGCTTTGGATCAGGTGCAGGAACGCTTACCTGTGGCTACGATGAAATGTAAGTGCCTTTGCCTCAGGCCTACCCTCCAGGGGCTTCAGGCTGCCTTAGTCCTACCCTCCAGGGGCTAGCAGGCTGCCTTAGTCCTATCCTCCAAGGGCTAGCAGGCTGCCTTAGTCCTACCCTGCAGGAGCTAGCAGGCTTCCTGAGGCCTACCTTTCAGGGGCTGGTAGGCTAAGGCCTACCCTCTCAAAGGCTTGCAAGCTGTACCACCAGTATTGACACAGCTGGTGTGGTTCAGACAGGAGAAAGCAGTACTAACTACCTGTCTAGTAGTTACACACGTCATGCCGACGCTTGCCGCTATAAACGTTATTTTCAGCTATTTTTATTTTATTTAAGTCAACGTTTTGTAAAAGGACTTATTTTGTTATATCTGGCGGTTTAGTTTTTATTTCCTAATACGTACATAACGCTAAGCTTATCACTGTATTAATATCTACGAACGAGAGTACGAAACAAAGCTTAATCAACATATCATTGTCACCTCACAGGTTGATAAGTAAGACACATGTGCAACAGTCAGGCTTCTTCAGTCGAGTACAGAAGAGTTAACAGAAGACGTAATTTTGAGGTGGTCAGTCCCTTAGCCTGGAGAACAGTCTGCAACAATGTGTGTCTTACTCATCACCCTGTCATTACTGTACACATTTCTCACATTCACCTCACAGGAAGATGAGCTGGAGGCCTAACATACGCTAATGCAGATGTTTTACGTGTGTCTGCGTGTGTTTAACGCAGTGTTTTTCTGGTGTTTTCTAAGTGGATCGTGGCTAACACTTGTGCCTTCCCCGCAGTGTGCTACGGCAAGAAGTTCGGACCTAAGGGATACGGCTTTGGATGCGGTCAAGGGACTTTGCAATGTGATCCAGACTCGTAGGTTGACCTCTTGTTGTTGCTGTCAAGGAAACGACAAGCCTGTGTTCCCACCTTAGTTCCCCTCACTCTTGTTGTCAAGGCAACAAGCCTGTGTGCCCACCTTAGTTCCCCTCACTCTTGTTGTCAAGGCAACAAGCCTGTGTGCCCACCTTAGTTCCCCTCACTCTTGTTGTCAAGGCAACAACAAGCCTGTGTTCCCACCTTACTTCCCCTCACTCTTGTTGTCAAGGCAACGAATGCTGTTGCTAGGCAACCAGTGTTGTTGCTAGGCAATAAATGCTATTGCTAGGCAAAACAATACTGTTGCTAGGCAACCAGTGTTGTTGCTAAGCAAAAAATATTGATCTTTTTTCCAGTCCTTCTGTTGCCATAGTGACTATTTACTGCCATACTAACTATATGTTGCCATAGTGACCATACTGAGACTGTTACACTCACAAGTGCTGTCAGCACTGACAGCTGCACTTGCTACACTCACAAGTGCTGTCAGCACTGACAGCTGCACTTGCTACACTCACAAGTGCTGTCAGACTGACAGCTGCACTTGCTACACTCACAAGTGCTGTCAGCACTGACAGCTGCACTTGCTACACTCACAAGTGCTGTCAGACTGACAGCTGCACTTGCTACACTCACAAGTGCTGTCAGCACTGACAGCTGCACTTGCTACACTCACAAGTGCTGTCAGCACTGACAGCTGCACTTGCTACACTCACAAGTGCTGTCAGCACTGACAGCTGCACTTGCTACACTCACAAGTGCTGTCAGCACTGACAGCTGCACTTGCTACACTCACAAGTGCTGTCAGCACTGACAGCTGCACTTGCTACACTCACAAGTGCTGTCAGAACTGACAGCTGCACTTGCTACACTCACAAGTGCTGTCAGCACTGACAGCTGCACTTGCTACACTCACAAGTGCTGTCAGCACTGACAGCTGCACTTGCTACACTCACAAGTGCTGTCAGCACTGACAGCTGCACTTGCTACACTCACAAGTGCTGTCAGCACTGACAGCTGCACTTGCTACACTCACAAGGTAAGTGCTGTCAGCACTGACAGCTGCACTTGCTACACTCACAAGGTAAGTGCTGTCAGCACTGACAGCTGCACTTGTTACACAAGGTAAGTGTTGTCAACACTGACAGCTGCACTCATAAGGTAAGTCTTGTCAACACTGACAGCTGCACTCATAAGGTAAAGTGGTGTCAGCACTGATAGCTGCACTTGTTACACAAAGTAAGGGTTGTCACACTGACAGCTGCACTTGTTATACAAGGTAAGTGTTGTCAGCACTGATAGCTGCACTCACAAGATAAGTGTTGTCAGCACTGACGGCTGCACTAACAAGGTAAGTGTTGTCAGCACTGACAGCTGCACTTGTTACCCACACAAGGTAAATGTTGTCAGCAGTGACAGCTGCACTTGTTACCCACACAAGGTAAATGTTGTCAGCAGTGACAGCTGCACTTATTACACAAGGTAAGTGCTGTCAGTGTCAGTCCTCTAGGTTATTCAATAACGTTGGTAACCCTCTTCTAGTTTCTAGGCTCCAAATTCTCTGTATAATAGTCACACCACACACTGTCTCCTCGCTGCAACGTTGACAACCCATGCTTCACACCACACACTGTCTCCTCGCTGCAACGTTGACAACCCATGCTTCACACCACACACTGTCTCCTCGCTGCAACGTTGACAACCCATGCTTCACACCACACACTTCCTCCTCGCTGCAACGTTGACAACCCATGCTTCACACCACACACTGTCTCCTCGCTGCAACGTTGACAACCCATGCTTCACACCACACACTGTCTCCTCGCTGCAACGTTGACAACCCATGCTTCACACCACACACTTCCTCCTGCTGCAACGTTGACAACCCATGCTTCACACCACACACTTCCTCCTGCTGCAACGTTGACAACCCATGCTTCACACCACACACTTCCTCCTTGCTGCAACGTTGACAACCCATGCTTCACACCACACACTTCCTCCTTGCTGCAACGTTGACAACCCATGCTTCACACCACACACTGTCCTCGCTGCAACGTTGACAACCCATGCTTCACACCACACACTTCCTCCTCGCTGCAACGTTGACAACCCATGCTTCACACCACACACTTCCTCCTCGCTGCAACGTTGACAACCCATGCTTCACACCACACACTTCCTCCTCGCTGCAACGTTGACAACCCATGCTTCACACCACACACTTCCTCCTCGCTGCAACGTTGACAACCCATGCTTCACACCACACACTGTCTCCTCGCTGCAACGTTGACAACCCATGCTTCACACCACACATTTCCCTCCTCGCTGCAACGTTGACAACCCATGCTTCACACCACACACTCCCTCCTCGCTGCAACGTTGACAACCCATGCTTCACACCACACACTTCCTCCTCGCTGCAACGTTGACAACCCATGCTTCACACCACACACTCCCTCCTCGCTGCAACGTTTACAACCCATGCTTCACACCACACACTGCTCCTCGTTGCAACGTTGACAACCCATGCTTCACACCACACACTTCCTCCTCGCTGCAACGTTACAACCCATGCTTCACACCACACACTTCTCTCCTCGCTGCAACGTTGACAACCCATGCTTCACACCACACACTGCTCCTCCTCCTCGTGCAACGTTGACAACCCATGCTTCACACCACACACTTCCTCCTCGCTGCAACGTTGACAACCCATGCTTCACACCACACACTGCTCCTTCTCCTCGCTGCAACGTTGACAACCCATGCTTCACACCACACACTTCCTCCTCGCTGCAACGTTGACAACCCATGCTTCACACCACACACTTCCTCCTCGCTGCAACGTTGACAACCCATGCTTCACACCACACACTTCCTCCTTGCTGCAACGTTGACAACCCATGCTTCACACCACACACTTCCTCCTCGCTGCAACGTTGACAACCCATGCTTCACACCACACACTTCCTCCTCGCTGCAACGTTGACAACCCATGCTTCACACCACACACTTCCTCCTCGCTGCAACGTTTACAACCCATGCTTCACACCACACACTGCTCCTCCTCCTCGTGCAACGTTGACAACCCATGCTTCACACCACACACTTCCTCCTCGCTGCAACGTTGACAACCCATGCTTCACACCACACACTGCTCCTCTCCTCGTGCAACGTTGACAACCCATGCTTCACACCACACACTTCCTCCTCGCTGCAACGTTGACAACCCATGCTTCACACCACACACTTCCTCCTCGCTGCAACGTTTACAACCCATGCTTCACACCACACACTTCCTCCTCGCTGCAACGTTGACAACCCATGCTTCACACCACACACTTCCTCCTCGCTGCAACGTTGACAACCCATGCTTCACACCACACACTCTCCTTCTCTGCTGCAACGTTGACAACCCATGCTTCACACCACACACTTCCTCCTCGCTGCAACGTTGACAACCCATGCTTCACACCACACACTTCCTCCTCGCTGCAACGTTGACAACCCATGCTTCACACCACACACTTCCTCCTGCTGCAACGTTGACAACCCATGCTTCACACCACACTCCTCCTCGCTGCAACGTTGACAACCCATGCTTCACACCACACACTTCCTCCTCGCTGCAACGTTGACAACCCATGCTTCACACCACACACTTCCTCCTCGCTGCAACGTTGACAACCCATGCTTCACACCACACTCCTCCTCGCTGCAACGTTGACAACCCATGCTTCACACCACACACTTCCTCCTCGCTGCAACGTTGACAACCCATGCTTCACACCGTTGTGACAGTGTTGGTACTACTGTTCCCTGACACATACCATTTATTGCCCCCAACAACCACCACTACCAACATCCTGGTATCATCCACAGCGCTCCGCTGGTACGACCTCACGGTAACCCCGACGCCATCTTGCCGGTCTTGGAGGGCGAAACAGCGTGTCCGCGCTGCGGCGGTCGCGTCTTCAGCGCAGAGATGATGCTTGCCAAGAACAAGGTCAGTGCTAGCCAGGCTCTGGATCCAAGGAAACTCAAACCACACTCTCCCATTCCTCAGATCAAACCACTATACCCACCCCATTACCCTGACGCTGTACGACCCCCCGTACGGGTTTGGCTCTGTCAACATTAATGTTAATATTAATAATATTACAGTAATTATTACAATAATTATTATAGTAATTATTATACTAATTGTTATAATAATTATTACAATAATTATTATAGTAATTATTATAATAATTGTTATAATAATTATTACAATAATTGTTATGGTAATTATTATAATAATTTTTATAGTAATTATAATAATAATTGTTATAATTATAATAATAATTGTTATAGTAATTATAATAATTGTTATAGTAATTATAATGATTGTTATAGTAATTATAATAATTGCTATAGTAATTTTAATACTTGTTATAGTCATTATAATAATTGTTATAGTCATTATAATAATTGTTATAGTAATTATAATGATTGTTATAGTAATTATAATAATTGCTATAGTAATTTTAATAATTGTTATAGTAATTATAATAATTATTATTGTCATTATAATAATTGTTATAGTAATTATAATAATTGTTATTATAACTGTTATAGTAACAGTTATAATAACAGGTATGAGTAACAGTATAAGGTGACTGCCCTTGTTGTCCTCAGCCATTCCACAAGAAATGCTTCAAGTGTAGAGTGTGTAAGCGACCTCTAGACTCCATGACTCACTGTGACGGCGCTGACGGCGACATCTACTGTAAACTCTGCTACGCTAAGAAGTACGGTCCTAAGGGCTACGGTTTCGCTGCTGGCGGTGGCGGTGTCCTGGTGGCTGAGAACATCCCGTAAGTCTTAACTTATACTCACCAGTTGTGTTTATGTTTGTGAAAGTCTTGCCAATTTATACTCTATAGTTACTTGTGTTTATGTGAGGAAAATTATTCATCCTTCACCAAAGAAATCACGGAACGGCCGAGTGGTTAGCGCACTGGCCTTTGAGTTTCACGCCTCTCTTGCCATGGGTTTTAACCATCACATTAACTGATTAGACTACAATCATATTGTGGAATCTGTGTAAGGGGCGTGCCTGGTGGAGTTTGTTACTTTGTGTTAATGCGGGGGATTCTCATTTTGTACCAGTGTGTCATAACACTGGGTAAATAGAATTTTATTCCAGGTCAAATATTGCTATTTTTGGGCCTTACTAAAGTTGGTCCTCTCAGTGAAGTTTTGGTGTTTTTATTGGACCGGGACTTACCACTGGTTTATCAACCTTTTGGGCTGTTTATTGGACCAGGACTTACGACTTGTTTATCAACCTTTTGGGCTGTGTATTGGACCGGGACTTACCACTGGTTTATCAACCTTTTAGGCTGTTTATTGAACTGGGACCTACCATTGGCTTACTGGTCCAGCCGTGATAAAACAATATATGTCACATCAGATGATATTCAACATGTTTTTAGTCAACTCACAACACAGGGGGTCTATAGATGTGTTGCCACAGGGTCCTGTGTTAAGTCAGTGTTATTGGTCTGTCTTGTGATGGTGGCACTACATGGTGTTGCTAATAAAAGTTGTGTCACTACAGGGGAGGTGAGGCCATGCCAGGGGTCAACCCTGGCTCTGCAGTGCTGGATGTGAGTAAGATCAAGGCGGAAGAGGGCCAGGGATGCCCACGTTGCGGTGGCAAGGTGTTCATGGCAGAGGAGATCAACGCTCGTGGCAGAGTGAGTACTTCCCAACCTCCTCTTCCTCCCCCTCTTACTCCCGGGAAGCCTCGTGAGTCTTACGATATATAGCAATATAGCTACGATATACAGTGTATATATAGCAATGGTATTATAACAAAACATTAGGCACAATAATAATGGAATAGTGTAGTAGGAGAGATAACAGCGGGATGCTGCAAGTATGGTATTTGTTGTAAATATGGGGAATTGAATTGTCTGTAGTGAAGAATTAGTCACATGTGCTACGTCTGGGGATCTTTATTTGTAGACGTTTTGCCATCCAGTGGCTTTATCAATAGAAGGACATGATGTGAAGACTAGAACTATATACAAAATATGAGGTAATCAGTCCCTCAACCTTGCAGTCGATGTGTTCAGCTAATGGACTGAAAACATCGACTCCAAGATGAGGGACTGATTACCTCACTCCTCATCTTCCACCTTTCTCTGCTTTGGACTGAAGAAGCCACTGGATGGGGAAACGTTTCCAGATGTTGCACAACTATCTCATTTATCAACTCAGTAACATTACCTTGGTCTTCCTGCACACCCACGACAGTCCTTCCACAAGCGGTGTTACAACTGCTGTCACTGCCACCGTCCTCTCGACTCCATGACGGGTTGTGACTCTCCCGACGGTGAGGTCTACTGTAAACTCTGCTACGCTAAGAAGTACGGTCCCAAGGGCTACGGCTTCGCTGCTGGCGGTGGCGGTGTCCTGGTGGCTGAGAACATCTCGTAAGTCTCGTGGCTGACGAAATCGAAATAACGCAAATGTAAACAAACCAGGGAACTTTTTGAACTCATGGCGAGTGAGTCGTAAAGCTCCAGGCCAGTGCGTAAGCCACTGGGCCAGCTGGCTATAATATGATGAATCTAACCAGCTGGCCCAGTGGCGTATGCACTGGCCTGGACTTTACAACTCCCTCGCCATCGGTTCAAATCCCACCCGTACTCTGGTTTTGTCACTGTCAGTAGTTCAGTGACCGTACAAAATAAAAATAATTCTGAGGTGATCAGTCCCTCAGCCTTGATATGAAGTGGTCAGTCCCTCGGCCTGAGGGACCGACCACCTCAGAATAACAAGTGTCCTATTCATTAGCTTGTCGGTAACACATACCATGAATAATATTATATTTTAAGTTTGTGAATACCACAAACCAGTGGGAGGATATACTTGTAGATCTAATATTATGGTGTTTAGGGGCGGTGATGCGCATGCAAACCTGGCCAAGAAGGCAGATGCTGGTCGCTTGAACGTGAGTAAGATCAGGGCAGACGAGGGGCAGGGCTGCCCTCGTTGTGGTGGCAAGGTCTTCATGGCAGAGGAGATCCACGTCCGTGCCCGCAGTTGGCACAAGTTCTGCTACACTTGTTGTCACTGCCACCGTCCTCTCGACTCCATGGTGGGATGCGATGCTCCTGACGGGGAAGTCTACTGTAAACTCTGTTACGCTAAGAAGTACGGTCCCAAGGGCTATGGCTTCGCGGCAGGCAGCGGTGGCGTCCTGGTAGCTGAAAACATCCCGTAAGTTACAGTAAATGGTTTTATCTTCGACAACCATCAAGACCAAGACACAAATTAACAAAAAGAAAGTATTTTACCGGAGCAGCGTTGTTGTTGTGCTGAAGCAAGCTTTCTCCTCTCTTATTATAAATGGTTTTAATAGACCATAATTTTTAAAGGGGTGGACCGGTAAGCCAGCGGAAGGCCTCGGTCAGATGACCAAAAGCTCCAACGGCGGGTCATCATCTGACTAAGACCCGCGTCAGGAAACACCTGTCCGGTGTCCTGACGAACCTACCCTAACCTGAAGCAAGAGGATCCAAGACCGTGGTAACCCTCGTCTTAGTTTATTCCCTCAACGCCATAACAAAACATAACCGATCCCCCCAAAAACGAAAGTATAAATGACATGACATAACCATAATATGGTACATAGGACTGAAGTTGCTCTCCAATCCTCTCTTATAGGATTACATTAACTGCTATCACTTCTCATCACCTAGCTCTTTCCATGTATAGAGCTTCATCAAGACTTGAAGCTCTACACATTGCCTAACATTGCAACTTGTGTCTTGGTCTTTATTCTGTAAGTTTTTCTCTGGTGAACCACAACATTATTAATCTTAAAGGTAAAGTTTATTAGGCACGTAAGTTACCCCCATCCCCGTTTTCTAATAACATAGTCATTTTTCCACTATAATCTACCTTGTCCATAATTACTATCGCATTTATTTTGTCTGTTTCGTAAGGTGAAGTCCAGGATCTTTCCTTAATTCATGGTATAACTTAACAAATCTTTGATGACAATAGTGTTGTAGAGGCTCACACCTCTACAACACTAGTCATGTTGCAAGGTGTGACTATTGTACATGTTGCAGGGGAGGAGTGGCACAGTTGCCAGGCATCAGTGCGGCTTCAGGGGCTATAGACACTACGTCCATACCCGCTGCCGCAGGCGAAGGATGCCCGCGCTGCGGTGGCAAGGTGTTCTCCGCAGAGGAGAGACTTTCCCGCAACAAGGCAGGTTGAGTAGGGGTTTATGCTCCAGCACGCAGACACGCACTCACCCGCAGACACACACACACACACACACACACACACACACACACACACACACACAGCTGGTTTAACTTTAAGGTTTAAACTTTTCTGTTGTTATCATGGTAGGTAATTAAAACATGTGTTACTGTGTACGATAATCTGTTTAACCACCTAAATAAACTTACACTGAATCAATGAACTCTGCTTCATTATATAGACTATTATATCACAATAACACCAGCAGCATCAAGCCTTAGTCACTGAATCCCTTCCCAAAACCCTTTAAAAGTAGAATCTGAACTTGTGGTGTTTCGATGTTAGGGGCGCTGTTGATTCCTGTATAAGGATTACTGTTATTGGTGTCGGTGGGCAGGGATGAAAGCAGCTTTGCTAACTGGATTCCATTGAGTCAGTCCAGGGGAATGGATGTAGGTAAGTGGATATAGGTAAGTGGATATAGGTGAGAGGCTATAGGTAAGTGGATATAGGTGAGTGGATATAGGTAAGTGGATATAGGTGAGAGGCTATAGGTAAGTGGATATAGGTGAGTGGATATAGGTAAGTGGATATAGTTGAGTGGATATGGGGGGAATCATATACAGATGTGGGTTAGTTTAATGTCTTTATTATGCACCCCATACCCATCCTGTGGGTTGTAGTCAAAAGATTACAGAGGTACATAATGGGTCCAGGGACTGTACCTCAACGTTATAGAGGTACATAATGGGTTCAGGAACTGGGCCACAAAGTTTTGATAACTGAACAAGTTACAAAGGTAATGAACTATCTAGATGTTTATATCTGGCCATAATCATGAATAAGTTACAAAGGCAATGAATCATTCACATGTGTGGGTTAGACATTTGGATCCTCACACTGTTGCTTGTCAGGTCTGTCACCTTTACATTTATTAAACTAACTCTAGTGATGTATGAAAGACAAAACTAAAATGATTTTGGTATTTTGGGTATTTTAGATGATCTAACTCCGGAACATCATAGTTTTTTTGTTTGTAATAGCTTTATTACATTGTTTGTTGCTTTGATACCACCACCATCACCATCAGTATCACCACCATCACCACTACTATCACACTGATCCACTATATTTCACTTCTGCCACCTCCACCACTCCTAACATGGCCCATCCTCCCTGCTCAATGCCTCCTTCGTTTACAGAGGTGGCACAAGCGGTGCTACAGCTGCCGACTGTGCTACCGCCCCCTGGACTCCATGGTGCTATGCGACGCTCCTGATGGTGACATCTACTGTAAGCTCTGCTACGCCAAGAAGTACGGTCCCAAGGGCTACGGCTTCGCTGCTGGCGCTGGCGGCGTCCTGGTGCCAGAAAACATCTCGTAAGTCTCGGTGTGAGTGATAATATTCAAGATATGTGAAAAGGATTATTATTTGTGTTTTGTGTGTATGATTCTCTATGTGTGAGGAGAAACACGGGACACGTTATCAATGTTCTGCATAATTACGGGCTTTCTACAAGCTCAACTAAGTATCACCCATCTCTGTACTGTGTCATGCTAAAATTGTTATTATTATTATCAGAGGATATTAACTCAGTCATTTCCCTGGGTCTCAGAGGAGAGGAAGACCTGGCAACACAGTCAACGGGAGATAACCAGATGGTGACCAGTGCTGCCTTTACCGTCCTCGATGTCACCAAGATTGCTGCCAAGGAGGGCCAGGCACGGTGCCCACGCTGCGCAGGAGCTGTCTTCCAGGCTGAGTCCATGCCATGCAGAGGCAAGGTGTGTCTACCAACCCTTTTTTTCAATCTGCGTCCACCTGTTTCCCTAAATCTGTCTCCCACCTATTCCTCGCTAGGTGTACAGGTGTCTCTCAAGGTGCCACTTGAGAGACATTATGGAGATTAAAGATATAAAATGCCGACACGATGGAAAAGTAGACACAAATGCAGTATAATGTGATCCGTTATTGACAACGTTTCGCCCACGCAGTGGGCTTTATCAAGTCACAAACAGATCTACTGGGTAAAAAGTACATGAGTATTTATAGGTGGAGAGTCAGGTGGAGAATATTGGGAAGATTTGATTTTGAGGTTGATTTATTTGTGACTTGAGAGACACTAGTTCGAATCCCTGTGTCTCATTGTTTACAAATGTTCTCTCTGTTTTAGTCATGGGTGACGAGAGACACTAGTTCGAGTCCTTATGTCTCATTGTTTACAAATCTTCTCTCTGCCTTCGTCAGGAGTGGCACAAGAGCTGCTACAACTGTTGTGAGTGTCACCGCCCCCTGGACTCCATGTTGTCTTGTGACGCCCCTGATGGTGAGATCTACTGCAAGCTGTGTTACGCTAAGCGTCACGGACCCAAGGGTTACGGTTATGGTCACTACCCAGCTCTTGTCTCCATCGGTACTGAAGATGGAGCACCAATGCCGTGAGTATTTCTCCGTGTGGGGAGGTGCTGGAGGTGTGGGGTGGTGTTGGAGGTGTGTGGTGGTGCTGGAGGTGTGGGGTGGTGCTGGAAGTGTAGGGTGGTGCTGGAAGTGTGGAGTGGTGCTAGTGGTACGGGGTGTTGTTGATAGTGGTTCCTGGCTGTTCTTGGTTATGCTAGGAGTCATGATCCACAGGTATTTTAACATTCATACCTACCATTCATACCTACCAACAATCACAATTTCCTCGTGAATTACACCCCCTCCTGTGTGTGTGTATGGGACAGTCCATCCTGAGATAATTCCCGAGTGATAGTAACTCCAGCTCTGTTGGAAGGAAACCATTCAACTTACCGTAGCCAGTATTCTTGAGGATACCTTGAAGTCTCCCAGCTCAGGCTGGGAGACCTCTAGATATCTTCCATCCTGTGTTATGCACTGTGACAGAGAAACGTAGCTAGCTTTTGTTCCCACGCTTATACAGCAGGTTAAGTTCCAGGCTACTGTACGGTCCCACTTATACAGCAGGCTAAGTTCCAGGCTACTGTAGGGTCCCGCTTATACAGCAGGTTAAGTTCCAGGCTACTGTAGGGTCCCACTTATACAGCAGGCTAAGTTCCAGGCTACTGTAGGGTCCCGCTTATACAGCAGGTTAAGTTCCAGGCTACTGTAGGGTCCCACTTATACAGCAGGCTAAGTTCCAGGCTACTGTAGGGTCCCGCTTATACAGCAGGTTAAGTTGCAGGCTACTGTAGGGTCCCGCTTATACAGTAGGTTAAGTTGCAGGCTACTGTAGGGTCCCGCTTATACAGCAGGTTAAGTTGCAGGCTACTGTAGGGTCCCGCTTATACAGCAGGTTAAGTTGCAGGCTACTGTAGGGTCCCGCTTATACAGTAGGTTAAGTTGCAGGCTACTGTAGGGTCCCGCTTATACAGTAGGTTAAGTTGCAGGCTACTGTAGGGTCCCGCTTATACAGCAGGTTAGGCTCCAGGCTACTGTAGGGCCCCACTTATACAGCAGGTTAGGTTCCAGGCTACTGTAGGGCCACGCTTATACAGCAGGTTAAGTTCCAGGCTACTGTAGGGCCACGCTTATACAGCAGGTTAAGTTCCAGGCTACTGTAGGGCCACGCTTATACAGCAGGTTAAGTTCCAGGCTACTGTAGGGCCACGCTTATACAGTAGGTTAAGTTGCAGGCTACTGTAGGGCCCCGCTTATACAGCAGGTAGAGCCCCACATATAGTCAGGCAGCAGCACACTGGAAATGGGTTCTATTTTCTGTAATAAAGGTCAAATTAGTCACAGTACCGTGTCTGGAGCTGTTTACTAAGAGACAGTTGGGCAACATTTGGGAGTCTTTGCTGAGGAGACGTTTTGCCAGCCAGTGGCTTCTTCAGTCCAATGCAGAGAAAGGTGGAAGATGAGGAGTAGTTTGAGGTAATCAGTCCCTCAGTCTGGAGTCGATGTGTTCACCCTATCAAGATTAATGGACTTAACATATCGACTTCAGGATGAGGGACTGATTACCTCAAACTCCTCATCTTCCACAGTTCTTCTCTGTATTGGACTGAAGAAGCTACTGGTTGGTGATACGTCTCCTCAATAAATATTCCCAAATGTTGCACAAGAGTCTCAGTCTTCAACTTATCGGTTTTCCAAACCCTTTAATCACATATTCATCAATAACCCACAACCTCAGACGATGTTTTGATCCATTCTGGAACACTCTCGGTCACTGACTTTATGTAGGTACGTGTCCAGCTGCCTGTCTTCAAGAGGAGCTGGACACATACCTAAAGTCAGTGCCGGATCAGCCGGGCTGTGGTTCGTACGTTGGACTACGTGCGACCAGCAGTAACAGCCTGGATAATCATTCCCTGATCCACCTGGGGGTCTGGTCATGGACCGTATACTTGACTTAACAGTCCATAACTGGTCGAAACGGTGTCCTAACTTTCCCTCTTGTATTTGTGAGTTTTCCTGAATCTCTTAAATGCAAATACATCTTTTCTTCCTCCCTTCAGCACTGACATCCGACAGTTTGGGTTTGGTGCCAGACCTACTAAGACCTGGGCCCCACACGCTGGTCCCCAGCGGCCTACAGCAGCCCCAGGCAGCGCCCCATGGAGAACTGGAGGTGCCGCTAACCCCCAGGTACAACTAATTATTCCCCCACCTCAGCCGGTGCCCATAGGCTCAGCCGTGCCCATACCTCGTGGGTTTAACTCGGTGAGACTAACGCTTTCTTAACTCTCTAGAATCTAGATCATCTTGTAGTATAACTGCTATGATTAGACTTGTGTTCATACTTAACTCTCTAGAATCTAGATCATCTCTTGGTATAACTGCTATGATTAGACTTGTGCCTATACTTCTCTAAGTACTGATTATACTGACGTTCTAAAGTAATTTCTAATTATTTTCCAATTAATAATGTCCATACTAAGTGACTACTGCTAATGTTGATGTATATATAACTGCTCTTTATTAATACTATAGATGACATTCTTTACATTAAAATGCTCTGTAGAACTAGTGCATTCATTGTAGACACTAACAACTGGCTCTGTTGCAATGATTCACTGGTACCTGCAACACTGTATGCACTTCCAAACACACCACAATACGTACACAGGCTTCCAAACACACCACAATACTAACATGAGCTTCCAAACACACCACAATACATACACAGGCTTCCAAACACACCACAATACGTACACAGGCTTCCAAACACACCACAATACGTACACAGGCTTCCAAACACACCACAATACATACACAGGCTTCCAAACACACCACAATACGTACACAGGCTTCCAAACACACCACAATTCATACACAGGCTTCCAAACACACAAGAAAACATACACATACCTACTTACATCAGTAATCATAGAGGTTTCAATACTATCTAAGAAGAATTAGAGGGACATTCAGTATTACTAAACATTCATCTTGCGTGAGACAATGTAAGAGGAGTGACGCCCAGGTCCACAGACGTCAAGAGTGACGCCCAGGTCCACAGACGTCAAGAGTGACGCCCAGGTCCACAGACGTCAAGTGTGACGCCCAGGTCCACAGACGTCAAGTGTGACGCCCAGGTCCACAGACGTCAAGAGTGACGCCCAGGTCCACAGACTTGAACTGGAGATCCAGGCTAAATGGATGGTGTGGGTGGTAGTCAGAAGATTATATAGGGACATAATGGGTCCAGGGACTGTACCTCAACATTGCAGAGGCAGATAATGGATCCAGGAACTGTACCACAAAGTTCTGATACCTGAACAATTTACAGTGGTAATGAACTATTTACATGTTTTTATCTGGTTACAATCGCAATGAGTTATGTATGCAGACATGAATTAGGACACACACAAATACAAAAACATTACCATATATTTTAGCAAGGCATGCTTGAAAAAATAAACACAAGCATGCTCAATTCTTTTGCTTGGGACTGCATGGTACAAGGTTAGGTTTTGTTTACATAATAACAAGCAGACGCAGGAGGCAAGCATCATCACAATGCATCGAGGTAGCCGCATCTAACACCCTAACTAGCTGTAGTAAACTGACCTCAATACTCACACTAACACTCCCTAGAGGAGCACAGCACCACCTCTACCCCAGAATCCGCCTACTGGGGACATCCCCTGGGAGTACATCTCTCAGCAAGCAACATGACACACGGAAGAGACGTCTCTTCCTTCCCTGAGAATTCATCTCTCATCCGTCACAACACGTTACTCTCATCTCTCCCCATCCCCTGAGAGACTGACGCTTATACTGGGTTCTCACGACCAGTCGCAGGGTCCCTGGGGTGTCAGGCAGTTACAGAAGGAGGGTAGTAGCCAGGAGGTGATCACCTCGCAGCAGGTGACCGTACAGAGCTCTTCTCAGGTGACGGTGCAGACGAGCGGCACCCAGGTGGTCGGCGAGCAAGGTGTGAAGCAGGTGAGTGTGGTGGAGCAGGATAAGAAGTCGGGTGAGCAGCAGGTGAGGGTCGTTCAGCAGGCTCCTACTGAGACGGTGGTTGATCAGGCGTCGGCCCAGCAGGTGTCGCAAACTATCGAACAGCAGGCGTCGCAAGCTAGCGAACAGCAGGTATCACAAGCCAGCGAACAGCAGGTATCACAAGCTAGCGAACAGCAGGTGTCACAAGCTAGCAAACAGCAGGTGTCACAAGCTACCGAACAGCAGGAGTCTGTGAGCAGCAGCGTTCAGGAGTCTGTGAGCAGCAGTGT
>WNWK01000484.1:170000-292500 GCA_009830355.1 Cherax destructor
TCATGTCATTCACATATACCAAGAATAGCACTGGTCCTAGGACTGACCCCTGTGGGACCCCGCTCGTCACAGGCGCCCACTGTGATACCTCATCACGTACCATGACCCGTTGTTGCCTCCCTGTCAGGTATTCCCTGATCCATTGCAGTGTCCTTCCTGTTATACACGCCTGATCCTCTAACTTCTGCACTAATCTCTTATGAGGAACTGTGTCGAAGGCCTTCCTGCAGTCCAAGAAAATACAATCAACCCACCCTTCCCTCACGTGTCTTACTTCTGTTACTTTGTCATAGAACTCCAGAAGGTTTGTGACACAGGATTTGCCTTCCATGAATCCGTGCTGGTTATTGTTTATACTCTTGTGCCGTTCCAGGTGCTCCACCATTCTCCTCCTGATAATCTTCTCCATGACTTTGCACACTATACACGTAAGTGACACTGGTCTATAGTTTAGTGCCTCGTTTCTGTCTTCTTTCTTAAAGATGGGGACAACGTTGGCCTTCTTCCATACCTCAGGTAGCTGCCCAGTTTCAAGGGATGTGTTGAATATTGTGGTTAGTGGCACACACAGCATCTCTGCTGTGTGTGTGTGTACTGTCTGTAGTGAGTATATGTGTGTGTGTACTGTATGTAGTGTGTATATGCGTGTATGTGTGTGCACCGTCTGTAGTGTGTACATTGTGTGTGCACCGTCTGTAGTGTACATATGTGTGCACCTACAGTTTTCAGTGTTTGTCCATGGCTGTTGCATCTCTCTCTCTCTCTCTCTCTCTCTCTCTCTCTCTCTCTCTCTCTCTCTCTCTCTCTCTCTCTCTCTCTCTCTCTCTCTCCTCTCAAGCTTGTGTCATCAGCTTATAACGTTTTTTCCCTATAATAAATTTACCTGTTCCTTTGTGCTCTGGCTTTTATTAATCTGCTGCTTGTAATAATCTTTATCACATTTTATTTCATCTACCTTCATCCAATATCTGTTCAGTATTCTTTATTTTCACAAGTCTTGTTCCCGTAATAAATAATAATAACGAATTGTCTTTATTTTGATTTTATTTTCGTTATTTTCAGTTTTATTTAATTTATTCTGTAACATCTTTTGCTTATTGATTTTCAATTGTTTTTAAATTAACTAATGCACGTTTCTTTACTGTTTTTTACCTCTCCAGGACCTGAAACCCAGTTTTTTCCTGACCAGACTTTTACTGACCTGCTCCAGTCTGACCTGGGCCAGTTTGACCTGCTCCAGTCTGATCTGGGCCAGTCTGACGTGCTCCAGTCTGACGTGCTCCAGTCTGACCTGGGCCAGTCTGACGTGCTCCAGTCTGACCTGGGCCAGTCTGACGTGCTCCAGTCGTCTGTCCTGGGCCAGTCTGACCTTCCCTATGCTGGTATTCCTCCCGGTGACTTGCCCCCCAATGACCTGACGTACGTTGACGTGCCTTCCAGTGACCTCGTCTCGTCCGACTTGCTCCACTCTGACCTACCCATCACCGACCGACTGCCCTTTGCTGACCCTTTGTTGACGCAGGTCAACCTGGCTGCTGACACTGCTGATGCTGATGCCACCCCAGCTAACATTCCTACGGCAGCTTTCCAGTCTGCCGTGTCCATGCAACAGTCTAACATGTCTTCCGAACACCTTGCCGTGTCCTCACAGCAACAGTCTGCCGTTTCTATGCAACAGTCTTCCGTGTCCGTTGTAACGCAGCAGGTGCAAATGTCTTCTACCTATTCTTCCGTGTCCGAATCTGTGATGCAGACCCAATTTTCTAACCCACAAACCCTATCGGGGTCCCAGACCCAGGGAGACCAAGAGGCCCTCTGTGGCCCTGGTGAGACCCTGACCCACTCGCAAGATAAGGGTCTTCCTGCAGGTGAAGCTGCAATTATTCCCCCAGGTCCTGACGAGGAAGAGGAGGAGGAAGAAGAGGAAGAGGAGGAGGAGGAGGAGGAAGAGGAGGAGGAGGAAGCGTAAACAGTTCTCCAGGTCCGCCATGCTGTTGATGATGACGACCGCGATGGTCATCAACCATTTGAGGGACTACAGCAGCCTCCTCATTGACGCCCATCAACCAGCTGCCTCAGCCACGCCCATCAACCAGCTGCCTCAGCCACGCCCATCATCCAGCTGCCTCAGCCACGCCCATCATCCAGCTGGAATACTACACCAGCTGCTTCAGCAACCACCAAAAAGAAAAAAACTTTCCTTTTTCTCACCCGCTGCGTGAGGCGCTACTTCGATGTCCTCAAATTGGCTTTCTCTTAGCTGGTGTATTTCGATGTTTAAAATAATAAATTGGTGTTGATAAATTTATGTACCTTCTACAACATCAGCCATTCTGTGCACTAGTGTCTGTGTGTCTAAACGTCACAATAAACGAGCAGTAATTCAGATTGGCCGCTTGCAAAGCGTTAGCCTATTTCGTGGTTGCTAGCACATCAGCTTTTTCCGCATATGATTGGTGTCCAGTTGTTATTCGGCTACTAAATGGGGCCAGAAACAGTAGAGCGATCATCTTGTTGCATGTAGGTTAGAAGAAAATAAATAATGCACTGAATTCATTGACAGACTGACAGTCAACGAAGCTCTTCCCTGAAGATAATGTTAAGATCAGTTCCCCACCGCTGAGGATGGATTCTCCTTGTTATTCCGAAACGATTTCTTTTTCTTCGAGTCGTGTAAGAGTTAGACTATCACGCTTGTATCCCTCGACAAGAGCGCTCCCTGATCTACTATTGAGAGGGATAAGCTGTCGAACGAACGAACGATGAGGCGGAGTCCGTGGGCAGAGAGCGAGAGATTCCAGTGCTGGAACACTGCTACCCTGTGATCCTCGTCTCCACCTACCCACCTCCACCTTGCTTAGCGCTACCCTGCCTACCAATACCACTCTTAATATGCTTCATTTAACTGTGCTAGTTATAGAGACGGTGTAGTCAAGAATATTTGTTTAGTTTCACGCTAAATTACAGAGCAGGGGCGATGACACAGGTTAGGAGATACGACGTGCGATCACTTGGGAAATTCAAGATCAAAGTCGTGTTCGGATAATTTAGTTTTCAATTTCCAGATGCATGTTAATGGAGGTTCTAACCTCTGAGAATTATATTCAGCTACTGCTGAAGCACAGCTGATGCAATGTAGTGGTAGCAATCATCAGGTTTCTTGAAACTGCAAAGACAAACTGACAATAAGTTCTAAAATTTCTTTTTACCAAGTATAGCTGGAAATAACTTTAAGCACAATCAAGCTCAATAACTCTCGGGTTATGAGCACAGATATTGATGCAATAAATCTTGACTAAGCTTAAAATAGCGACATGCGAGCCATAACCTGCTTTTCGAGGCGTAACTAAAGAGTTCGTCTCACCGACAGGCAAGATGTTAGTTCCTTTTTTATAGCAATATAACTATATTGTATAGTCTATTATTATGATTATTGTTATTGTGAGAGAAAGCAGAGAGCTAGTTGAATCTAACTCAGCATAATGAAGTGTAGAAGCTCTCCTGGTTTATGTCACAAAGAGAGAAAAACTCTATTATCCTGGGTCGCTTCTTGCCATTGAGAGGATTGGCAAGTAGCGTCCCTGGGTGCAGTTCATATATGATAGAGGCGAAGTTAATATTAGCCTTCCCTCTGTTTCTTCCTTTAATTGTTTAACGAATGAAAAGCGAGGAGTACACAGTGAGTGTCTTCGCTAATGCAAACATATAAACGAGTAGAATTTAACTAACAGGTCCAAAGATGCGGTATGTGTATCAATGACCCTGGGTGTATAGGGTTAAGAGGAAGGCTCTCTGTGCCTAGCCAAACGAGGGGACAAGCGTTACAGCCGGGCACGAGAACCTTCTCAATCGTGTTCAATCCTACTATTTTTAGAACTTCGTTTTTATTTTAGCCTCGTACAAGAACCCCGATGCAGCTTCTCTTGAATTTATTTTCCTTGTATGGTTCAGTCTGTATGGGTGTTGTACGAGGCGATAAAAACTGTGTGGTCCTCTCCTCCCCCGGCAAGTTAGTGAGGCATTACTCCTAACTAAATGCTTCTCAGTCACCCTCAGTAGCCGATCTTTATTCCTACTGACTTAAAATACTCGACTGACAGTGCTGGAGAGGTGACACAAGCCTGAGATACCATCAACCAACACAAAGACCCCATAGAAACAAGTTACTTTGGGGGTAATCCCAGGTAATTTACACATGTAACTACGTATCCACGCTAGTGTTGGGAGTTAGTGCCACAGCGGCTAAGACGCCTGTAACACCACTAAACACGCCACTTATGGAGGTCAGGACACCACAGTTCCGACATATTTGTCATTATCATCGTCATTATTACCATAGTTTTTACAAAGGTCAACTGGTCACCCGGATTTTCAATTTGCCGAGTCCTAGTCAATTATAATGTGGTGTTTATACTAGCCTAGTGTTCTAATATTTTTTTTCTGGAGCAGATGGACATAAAAAAAATGATCAGAAATATGTATCTCACTCTGCACTTGTTTCGATTAAATATTAAATGTTTTCTCAGTTTCTTCGCTTTATTTCCACCTTCTGAAGAATTAACAACACTGCAAGAGTTTCTCTATTGAATTAAGCGACGTTTCGCCTGTTCAGCAGGCCTCTGTGGGCGAAATGCAGAAACAGCAGAGGTCGTGTTGATGTGAGGTGATCAGTCCCTCAGCCTGGCAATGAAATGGGCTTCATAAAGTCCACAGTGTGGGCGAAACGTCTCTTCAATAAAGATACGCAGGTTTTGCACACTTATCTTACTCATCGATTCGATGTGATAAAGTAAGCAGGTGTATAGCAAGCCTGTGAAATCGTTTCGCCCAAGAGCTTTACCTGGATAAAGCTCTACATAGATCGAAACATCGACACAAAGCTTCCAGTACACCTACTTCTGAAGAGAGCAATACGCAGGCTGCGCTCTCCAGGAAATAAGAATAAATAACTACGAGGCTGCTTACGCTAAATTGGTATCAATTTAAAATTGTTTCCCCTGACATTAGTAAATTAATGTAGGTAAGAAAATAAAGACTAGTAATGTATTTTAGATAAAGAAAAATACAATACCGTGACTGCAACAATTCACAACTCACAATATCGGTTGGGCTTCGAAATGATCTGAGGTTCCTCAGGTCCTCCTTCAGGTGCTTCCTTAGGTACACATCTGGAAAGGCACTGGCCACACTAGGTACCATTCATTGCTGCCTGTCATTATTATGTACCTGTTTATTTCTACAAGTACGTGATAAAACTTATGCAGACCAAAGCTGAAATCAATGACATACTATATAGAAAGCCCCCTGATTGTGCAAAGCATTTTAGGCAACTTAGGTTAATTTTGTCTCCAGGTAGGTAGGACCCCTGTCATTCTTCAAGAGGGAGCTGGACAGGCACCTAAAGTCAGTACCTGACCAGAAACACAATACATACTGTGTGGAAAGACCCCTCTCCCACGAGCCCTTGTAGGGCGGGGATCACTCCCACGAGCCCTTGTAGGGCGAGGATCACTCCCACGAGCCCTCCTTGGGAGGGAAAGGTGCCAGAGCCGGAGTTTGCTACCACCTGCAGCTCACAAGACTGCCGTTCCCAAGAGCCCCCCTGAGGCGGGGAAAATGGCAGACCAGAGGCCTAGCTTCTCCCTACGAGCCCCGTGAGGGCGGGGAATGGGGCTAGGCCTGGGGACAGTTGGTCCCGAAGATGAGGGAGTACTTGGACCTCCTCTCATGGGAGACATTGGTCTTAAGACACTCCCAAGACAGGGAGCCAAGGCCGGGTCACCATCTGGAAAAGACACGGGCCGGGAGAGTACCGGCGAATCAAGAACAACAACAATACTGTGCCTAGAATAATAAACAAATAACCCGCACATAGAAGATAAGCAACGTCCTTGTCCTTCTCTACTATATACAATGTGTTTCGAATATATGGACCCAATTTCAATACATGTAGCTTTGAAATTGGGTCCATTATTTTGAAAAACCTTGTATACTGGGTCCCTCTTCGTGTGTTAGTGTGACTTGTCAATGTGCCATGTCGGACCAAAACGTCGTCTTTCACCTATGTGAGGGTTATTTGTGTGTTTCTAGTCGATCTCCCAGTGGGACTTAAAACCTTCCTTAAAGTGGCTCACGAAATCGTTATTAACACGATTGCTAACACACCACAGAACGGCTGGGCCTCGAACCCAGGGCAGGCGAGTCCTGAAATTCACAATATTGACACAGTTGGGTCACCATGATCTAATTTAAGAAAAAACTAAAATTGCTCATAAGTCTTTTTTTCTTAATTTTAAAGAAAAGACTGATGGATAGACTTAAAGATGTGCGTGTTTGTAGAGGGGCAACAGATATATTACCTGGAGTTTACCTGGAAAGAGTTCCGGGGGTCAACGCCCCCGCGGCCCGGTCTGTGACCAGGCCTCATGGTGGATCAGGGCCTGATCAACCAGGCTGTTACTGCTGGCCGCACGCAGTCCAACGTACGAACCACAGCCTGGCTGGTCAGGTACTGACTTTAGGTCAATTTTAGCTGTAGCTACAGTGAGAGTAAAAGGTAGATGGGATACAGGGAGAATGGCATCAGCCAAGAGGTGAAGTTTTATAAAATGAAAGAGGATGCAGTTAGTGAGATTATAGGCAATGAAGTTGAAGAGGTATGGGATAGATTTAAAAATGTAATATTAGAGTTCAGCAGAAGTTTGTGGTCACAGGAAAGTGGGTGCGGGAGGGAAGAAGAGCGATTGGCGGAATGATGAGGTAAAGAGAGTAGTAAGAGAGAAAAAGTTAGCATATGAGAGGTTTTTACAAAGTAGAAGTGATGCAAGGAGGGAGGAGTATATGAAGAGAAAAAGAGAGCTTAAGAGAGTGGTGAAGCAATGTAAAAGGAGAGCAAATGAGTGAGTGAGATGCTATCAGCAAATTTTGCAGAAACTAAAAAAAAAGTTTTGGAGTGAGATTAATAAGTTAAGAAAGCCTAGGGAACGAATGGCTTTTGACAGTTAAAAATAGGAGAGGAGAGTTATTAGATGAAGAGTTTGAAGTACCAGGAAGATGGAGGGAATATTTTGAGGAACTGTTAAATGTTGATGAAGATAGGGAAGCTGTGATTTCGTGCATGGGGCAGGGAGGTAAAACATCTTGTAGGAGTGAGGAAGAACCAGTTGAGTGTGTGGGGGAGGTGATAAGATAAGATAAGATTTCGTTCGGATTTTTAACCCCCCGGAGGGTTAGCCACCCAGGTTAACAAAGAAAGTCAGTGCGTCATCGAGGACTGTCTGTCTTATTTCCATTGGGGTCCTCAATCTTGTCCCCCAGGATGGAGGTTAGGTTAGGTAAGGTTTGTCAGGAAACAGGACAAGTGTTTCCTGACGCGGGTCTTAGTCATATAATGACCCACAGCTGGAGCTAATGATCACCTGCCCGAGGCCCTCCACTAACTTACCCTTCCACTCCTTTAAAATTAGGAAAATAAACATACATGTGTCCAGATAAGAGATAACGGGCCATTTGTATGCTATTGACGTCACTCCTTTGTATAACATGTGGTGGTAAATGTAGCTCTTCCTAAGCCATATTTGCATAATATAACACATTTATTGATATTTTGTTGGTTTTTGTGTGCAGAAAAGTGTATAATGCGTTACAATGCATCATAAATAACATCTGGAAATTCATTTGTGGTAGGAGATACAAGCATAATATTTTCACAAAGTACGCAGTAGTTGGTAAAATCCTAATGATTGTCAATTTGGCGTATAAAATTAAATATTTGGCACATTTATAGAAGTTGCTGATCATGAAATAAGTTTGTTGGCCCAGAGTTTGAGGATGTTTACAGTTATAAGGTTTAGGCAGGTTGTGGCAGGTGGGGTGCGTCCACAACACTCGTCACTGGTTATAATTGACTTTTCATGAGTGTGGCCACACATTTACACCACCATTTACCACTTCAAGTTGTGGCAGGGAGTGACCGCAGCCGCAGCTGATGTGACCTTCCTCCCCCGGGTGCCGCAGCCTCCAGGGTAGCCGGGAAATAAGCCGCAGCGCCGCAGGTAGGCCTGGTGCCTCGCTATTTCCGCTTCCTTCTCCCTAGGAAAATTAATTTCCTGGACCAGTAAGTTAGTAAGTTTATTTAGGCACTGGTACACCTAAGTACAGTTATATTATGTAGTGTAAATTACCTACGATAACCGAAAAAAGTTAAGAGACTTATTTCCATTGGGGTCTTTGTATTTCCATTGGAGTCCTTGTATTTCCATTAGGGTTCTTGTATTTCTATTGTGGTTCTTGTATTTCCATTGGGGTCTTTGTATTTCCATTGGAGTCCTTGTATTTCCATTGGGGTTCTTGTATTTCTATTGTGGTTCTTGTATTTCCATTGGGGTCCTTGTATTTCCATTGGGGTTCATGTATTTCCATTGAAGTCCTTGTATTTCCAGTGTGGCCTTTGTATTTCCATTGTGGCCTTTGTATTTCCATTGGGGTCCTTGTATTTCAATGTGGTCCTTGTATTTCCATTGGGGTTCTTGTATTTCCATTGGGGTTCTTGTATTTCCATTGGGGTTCTTGTATTTCCATTGGGGGTCCTTGTATTTTCATTGGGGGTCCTTGTATTTCCATTGGGGGGGGGTCCTTGTGGAAACGTTTTGCCACACTGTGGCTTCATCAGTCCAATACAAAGAAGAATGGTGAAGGTCAGAAGGAGTTTGAGGTAATCAGTCCCTCAGCCTGGATTACCTCAAGCTCTTTCTGGTCTTCACTATTCTTTGTATAGGACTGATGAAGCCACTGTGTGGAGAAGCGTTTCCTCAATAAAGATACCCAAGTGTCGATTCTCTGAACTATTTATATACATGAATAGGAATGATTGGGTGTGAGTTGGAACAATGGTAGGCATGGAATAATAGGCTGGTTGCAGTGCTTCTCTTATCTTATGTTTTTGTCTAGGCAGTTGAAGAAAAATAACTAGAAATAAGTACCTCATGAGTAAAGGTTTTGCTATTGCTGGCTCTAGGTAGGAATCGATGAATTTTTTTTTTAAATTAGAGTTTTCTATTTTATCTTCAAATAAATGAGGTGTGCCAGTATTTGTGTTACTTTTTCAAAACATTTTGCAATACTATACTTATTTATCTCTAATTGTTACATAACACAGTAACAAAATAAACCATCTTACTGTAGCTATGTACTATTGCTTGACAATATTGTCACTTATGATGTCCATTATACAATGTCTGACGAGGTGAATGACATTTAGGTGTGCTATATATTGCTTGACAGCATTGTCAAGCAATATGTCCATTATGTCTGTTATCACGTAGCTAATGTGCAATATTGTCTCAGGGTGAAGGCGCTCGTAAGAAGCAGCATCACTGCCACCACCATGAAGTCTCCGTCCTCCAGCTCACAGATCACCAAGGCCTGGGTGGAGTTTATGCTCACTGAGTACGAGAGTAAAAAAACGCCACGAGCCAGAGTCACAGTAGTAACCTACAGCATAAGAAATGGTATGGTACACTCTTTGCTGCTCCTTATTAAGCTGTTTTGTTTTTTGCTTAGTATTAAGATTTAAAACGGAGGTTCATAAGGCGGATTCATTTGCTTTGAGAGAAAAATTATAAATGCATGTATGTATGGTATTGGTGCATGTGTGTTTGGAATGCATATGCAATGAACTATAAATAGGTAATTACATACACAAAATGGAGCTGTATTTACATACATAGAAAATAATTATTATTGCTTTTATAATATGAATTATGTAATGAGATATAGGCATGCCTAACTTACCACATTTAGGTACAATACTTAAAAACCTTGAAATTTCTTTCTTTTCATTCACAGCTACAAAACCAGGAGAAAGCTTCAATGCAGAGCTTATCCTCCTTGATGTTCAAGCTGAGCTCAGTGGTGGAGAAAGACCCGAAGAAACCCAGGAGACAAAGGAGTACAATCTGGTTGTCAAATTTTTGACCGAGGACCCAGTCTCCTGTGAGCTTATAAAGCGCTGTGGTTATCATATAAAGGAACTCATGATGTATTCTGAAGTGGTGAAGGAACTGAATGATTTCCAGGCAGTCCATGCTAATGACGAATTCCGATTGTATCTCCCTGAATACATCTATGGCAAGTGTACTGAAAAAGAATATGTACTGGTGATGGAAAATATCAAGGTATCAGGGTATGAAACTAATCCAAAGGTAAAAGGCTTGGACTTTCAACATGCCAAGTTGGCTGTCAATCACGTAGCCAGATTACATGCAGTTTCTTATGCATATGATAAGTCTCATAATTTTTTAGAGAAGTATCCTTGCTTCCAGTTTAGTAATGCCATAAGTACATTTTTTAAACCTGTTGTATGGGCCTCGCTTGCAAATTGTATCACGTTTTTAAAAAGTAAAAAAACATATGAAGACATGGTTCATAAACTAGAGACAGGTAAAACTACACTGCCTCTTAAGTTTGCAGCAATGTGGGATGACCAGACGAGACACAAGTTTCTTTGCCTAACACATGGAGATTTCTGGAATAGTAATCTTATGTTCAAGCATGGAACTGTAACACAGGATGGAGAGAGATCTATCGAGTCACTCAAGCTGATTGACTGGCAGATTTCTCAGTGGAACAATCCAGTATTTGATCTGCACTATTTACTCAACACCTCAACATCATGTGAAATGAGGAGAGAGCATGCTGAAGAGATTCTGAGACACTATCACAAGACTTTCACCGAAGCCACAACGAAGATGGGTACTCCAGTGCCCAATTGGAATTATGAACAATTTAAAGCAGAATTTGAAAGAACATCTCTAGTAGGGTTTCTCATGGGCATGTGCCTCATTCAAGGAACGCTTAGCAAGGCTGGAGAGAATATCAATCATGCAGGTTCAACATGTCTTAATAATGCCTGCTGTCACCCTTGTAAGGTGGTTGTGGATAAGATAAAAGCTGGAATGGCAAAAGCTATTGTATCTTTTGCTTTTAAACCTTCATTATCTTACATCATGCAAGCAAGTGTTAAGAGAATCTTAAGCCCCATTGGTCAAGAATTGGTAGAGGGTAGTAATGAGGTTCTCAATGGAAGACTTCTGGACCTACTAATAGAAGCAGATGAAAAGGGTGTGCTGGATGTCTTAACTTTATAAAAGTGATGATGACGGGTTGAAGTACATGGACCACAATAGTGGCTCTTGCCTTCTGCTTACTGTCTTTCTTATTCAGGTGATTTTTTGCCTTTTCAGAATGTTAGCAGATGAAATGCATTTCTTAATATGTAGGTGAAAAGATTCCTATTTTTATATCTTTTATCAGAAAACTTCCCACAAGGGCGATGTTAACAGTGGTACTGTTTAATACGATTTATACTTGTAGTCGCTAGAGAGGAGTGGAAATCAGGGAATTTTAAAGATTTCTGCTTTTGTAGTTTGATATAGTATTTGGGAGTACAGTATTTTAACATAAAAGAAATGTGTTTGATTCCAGTCACGTTTATGCTTATATTTCCATGACAGGTTGTATAAAGCCTTCATAATTCTTATACAGTTTCTTTTCATGTGCTTCCATTAATGATTATTCTACATAAATGAGGCCTTTACACAATTTAAAGCTATATTATGTGATATCTTAGATTGAAATGGCTTTTAAAATTCACTTCATGGCAGCTTTTTGACTGAAACAGTTTTATGGCAACTATGTAATTGAAACAGTTTATGAAACTAATGTCTCATGGCAACTATGTAAATGAAACAGTTTACAAAACTAATGTTTCATGGCAACTATGTAACTGAAACAGTTTATGAAACTAATGTCTTATGGCAACTATGTAATTGAAATGGCTTGTAAAACTTAAATTTCTTGGCAGCTATGTGGCTGAAACGGCTTACAAAATGACATTTCATGGCCATTATTTTGTGTGTTTTTATATACACCTTTATACTAGAGTTGCCCACTTGTAATTAGTTAACATTATGTAATTAAGTATCTTCCTCTTGTTATATTTAACTTTACCGACTTTAAAATATTTTCATTAGCAGATATTCGTACATGTTAATATTGAAGTTGTTTGTTTAAATGTTAAGTTTACACTTAGAGTATATGCTGAATATAGCTGTATTTTTCTAATTTGTTTGTTAAAAGGGCAAACTTTCATGTGCTGTAATGGCAGCTTATGTTAAGTATAATGGATTTGAGGCACTGACATTTTTAAATCCAGGTGTTACTCATTTTGTGCTGTAGAACATAGGGTGCTGCTACAGCTGTATTAAGCTTGGTCTGGCCGTGAACACTTGGTTCCTCTTAATAATGTTTTACAAATCGTGCAGCTCACATACTCAAATGTATATCGCATATGCAGAATTGCCAAAAGAAAAAAACAGCATAATAGCAAATCTGCGTACAGCAAGGGAAAAAATCTGCCTGATATTTAATATTGGATTCTGAATTCAGATAAGTATACTGAGAGTGGTTTCAAAAGCTTACCATTCAGATATACTGTAATACAAACTACTCGGGTTCAAACCCATTCTGTGGTTTGTTTCAACCATGGTTTTACATTTCTAATAATCTGATGAGAAATGTATCAAAAGCTGAACGTTACAGCGTTTTAAATTGGTAAATACATACTCAAAAGCTGATCATTACATTTTAAATTAGTAAATATGTACTCAGAAGCTGATTGACACATTGTCTCCAGGTTTAGTGTATCACTGAAATTTTAATTTGCATAGGAATAATTTTACATATTATTTTATTATAATCAAAAAGAAGCGTTAAACCCGCTAAGGGTCATACAGCGCTGCAGGTTTGACAGTTTACAAAATGCAACACTGCCATCATGCTGGCAACTTTCTCAAATGAATATCAGTGAAATGACCAAATATATTTCTTTTTAACTTTTTTTTTTTTTTTTTTTTTAATGTAAAATTATCCAGTAACTATTTTAGTATGTTGTGGTATCTCTATTAATTTACATATTTTGCCAGTAAAGCACAAGACCCCAGTTTATGTAAGTGAGGAGGAAATGCCGGTAAGCACAAGTGGCACTAATGACCTGTCATCAAGCAATTGCAGTCAGGTAACGGCAAAAATTATAATCTGAAATGAGGCATAATACTCATGTAGTTCATTGTTTGTTTTCGATGGCAGTCTGCCCTTTTATCATCTGTATTTTTTATTCTTTTTTATTTGTAGTTCTTGTTCTTTCTTACTTGAGTTATCGATTAGTGTTCCTTAGGATATATGGAATCTTCAGTAACTAGTTTTTCACAATTTTTATTAAGAATTTTTGCTTAGGTAGAGATCCAGTTATTCATAGTTAAACTGTGAGCATTATAACTTAAGTTATGTATTTTTTTAATTATATGTTTCCTTTTGTTGTTTAGGATTTTGTTGGTGTTACTGAATAAAAATTGTATGTTCTGTTTAGTAATTAGTGTGCATGTTAATTTTCTTTGTTTATTTATACATTCATATAATAATGATGTGGTCCCATGTGTGGCCCCCCTCAGTATTACATGTCTCTCAAAATACAATAAGTTCTTGACTTACAAACACATTGGGGACTTCTTGAATTATATATAATATTCATAATACAGAAGTCTTCATCTTATGAACACATTGGGGACCTTCTGTATTGTGTATAATTATGACATAATAATGATATTATACACATTATTGATATAATAATGATATACTCAGCACAAGAGATTCTCAACGTGTTTGTGAGTTGAGAACTTACTATACAGGTATAAACACTCAAGATCTATCACCCTTGGTATTGACAGTAATACGGCTTTCAGGATTTCTCAGTTTTGTGGGGCCAGAGGAACTCGGGTATAGTGCCTCATAGGCCTATGGTAGTTCCCGGAATAGCCTTTGTAGTATGATTTTTTTTTGCCTTTTTAATGTTAACACAGCAGAGGGGTCATCTGTTAATAGCTTCTCTGGAGTTCAGAGATTAGGATATGTACTTCTCCTTGGGTGTAGTGGCCCTCAGTGCTGGAATCAAGAACAAAAAGGCTCAATACCATGACTGGAACAATACACAAATAACCTGTACATAGAAGAGAGGAGTTACGACAACGTTTTGGTCCGACTTGGACCATTTACAAAGTCACACTAGTGTGACTTTGTAAATGGTCCAAGTTAGACTAAAACATCGTAACTCGTCTCTCCTATGTATGGGTTATTTGTGTATTGTTGGAATCAAGTGTTTGAGCAGCACTGAGCCAGTTTTCTGTGAACTGCTTGTTCCACCTGTACACCTAATGTTAATGTTAGGTAAAAGGACACATGTGCAAATAGAGAGTGAAACGTTGCCACAATAAAATGCCGCATTACTTGCACATGTCCTTTTACCTAATATATTGTCGGTAAGGGTAGTTTTAAAAGGTTGGAGGGAGGGGGTAAAGGAGGTTTTGTGGGCGAGGGGCTTGGACTTCCAGCAAGCATGTGTGAGCGTGTTAGATAGGAGTGAATGGAGACGAATAGTTTTTGGGACATGACGATCTGTTGGAGTGTGAGCAGGGTAACATTTTGTGAAGGGATTCAGGGAAACCAGTTAATTGATTTAGTTGGACTTGAGTCCTGGAAATGGGAAGTACAATGCCTGCACTTTAAAGGAGGGGTCTGGGATAGTGACAGGTGGGAGGGACTATTCTCAGCTGTCGTATCTGAGCGCCTCTGCAAAGACAGTGATTATGTATGAGTGTGGTGAAAGTGTTGAATGATGATGAAAGTATTTTCTTTTTGGGGATTTTCTTTCTTTTTGGGTCACCCTGCCTCGGTGGGAGACGGCCGACTTGTTGAAAAAAAAAAAAATTGTCGGTAATTCTACCAATATTATTACAATGTTAATGGTGTTTACATCTGTGTCTGCTGTATTTTTTGGGCCTAATGCCATTGCACTAGAGTATCACAAACTTGAAATATGAATGTCAATCCTATCTCTGTTTACTCTTCCTTGTTCACACACTGCTATCAACTTACACAAGAATGTAAAGAATTAAACCTGAACTCCAGCTTTACAATAGACAAAGAATGATATTACCTCATTATACTACTAGCTATGGTCTGTCTGTAGGCCTACTTAAAATTGTCACATTTTACCTAGTGGACTGATGGGCAAGTTCTTTGTCTAACATCGCTTTGGTTCTGTCCAGACTAGATTATGAAGATCAGGTGTATTCGTCTGCTTCAACCCTTATTCTTTCCAAGGCCGATGTTCATTTTCAAGTACATATTGCATCCGTGTCTCAGTGCCACATAATGTTCATTACAAAACTGTCATTATCTTATTCCCTTGCTACTTTTAGACTAACCTCAGATGTTAATAAGGCCGACGCTTTCAATCGTTGTCCTTCATTATTGTGTCTTTTCAATTTGTCGTCAGACTCTAGTTGATTATTATCATAACAAAAAAGAAGCGCTAAACCCACTAGGGTCATACAGCGCTGCAGACTAGTTGAATACCTCAGTTCAACCCCCATTTTTGTTCACCCTCTTCATTTTTCCATTCTTTTTTTTTTTTTTTTCAAAATATCAGGTTATGAGGGTTCCAGACTTGAGTGTTTGTGCCTGTATTGATTCCACACCATTGTGAATTTCAGTTAGTATAAGTGTATTTTTTTAACAAATTGGACATTTCGTACCAAGTCAGGGCATATATAGTACAGTACAGTGGACCCCCGGATTTCGTCATTAATTCGTTCCAGAAGGCTGTTCGACTGCCGTTACCGAACGAATTTGTTCCCATAAGGAATAATGTAAATTAGATTAGTCCGTTTCAGACCCCAAAAAATACACTTACAAAAGCATTTACAAAAATACACTTACATACAGTAATTGTTCGAGTTGGGAGCAGTACGAAATCCGGGGGTCCACTGTATGTATAATTACACAAAGAAAAGGTTAAAGAGTTAAAGAAAAGGTGATTGTTTTCAAATATTTATTTTCTATACTAATTATCTTTTAATTTATTTGGATAACTTATATATTGCGTTCTCGATTATACGTTGATCTTCATAAGATTATATTCGTGGGTGGAGCGCTAAACCTGTAGGGGTCATAGAGTGCCTTAAAGAATGGGAGGCAGGTTCAATCCAGGGAAGAGGAGGATATGTTAACCCCTTAGCTTAAAAGTCCTCGCGCTGGCATTAAGGTCCCTTGAGGGGATCTTCATAAAAAACACTACTGTATATTCAATGTATTAAAAATCTATGTTTCAACCTTTAATAATAAAGATACATATACATACAGTACAGTATTTGCATTTATACTGTATTTACATTCAAATAAAACAATTATTAAATTTAATGTGCATTTTAAGGGTAAATCAGGCTTTGTGTTGCCAATATTTGCTACTCTGAATAGACCATATATAAGATGAAAAATTTAATCTTGATTGCAAGAGATCCCTCAGCTTAGAAATACACAAAGTTGCACACTTTTTTTTTTTAACACGTTGGCCGTCTCCCACCGAGGCAGGGTGACCCAAAAGAAGAAAGAAACTTTCACCATCATTCAATACTTTTGCCATCAACATTTTCACCATCATTCAATACTTTTGCCATCAACATTTTCACCATCATTCAATACTTTCACCATCATTCAATACTTTCACCATCATTCAACACTTTCACCATCATTTACACATAATCACTGTCTTTGCAGAGGCGCTCAGATAAGACAGTTTAGATGTCACACACATTTGCATGTCTTACAACCACCGTGCTGCAGTACAAACATGTGAAACATAACCATCATTTATACTTTTGTCTATACATTTTTTTTGTGGGTTTAAACACCAGGAACACAACTCATGGCACCCCTGCAACACAACTCATTTGTAGAAATGCAACTCACTTGCAAATTGAAACACCAAACAACTCTCTAAGTTGGGGAGACCTCCGGTATAGATATTTTTCAAAATAAATTTTAAAATTACACTAACCAGCTCAATATACCTTTACTGTTCCGTCATTTGACATTACGGGTAAGTATTCATTTATCACTGTCAACGGTATTACTTAATGGACCTAATACTGTACTGTGTTATCAGTATTAAATAGGTTTTTGGCATGTGTATAGAGAAGAGCATCACTTGGTAGATTTTTACGAGTAGTACATAATAATCTACTTAAACAAAAGTTCAAACTGTTTTATTGTGTATACTGTATGTATTTATTTATTTATTTTTCTCTTTCTGTAACTAATATTTTAAGAATAAATTTTTTTTATTTTAAGTGTGTGGTATATTTTTATTTTTTCATTTTTTTTGTTTTGTTTTGAAGGAATACCAGTACTCTAATATTTAGCAATAATTTTTTTAGATCATACAGGACTCTTATGTCAATCCTGTTTAAATAAAATGCTACTGTATCTACTTATTAAAACATATGACTTTATAAATCAAAATTAGTTATAAGTAGTGTACACTGAAAGTACCCATATCACAGTATAATGTGTTACACAGGTGGTGAAACCTTTCGTGTTTGCCAGGGAAGAAAAAATAACTAATCGGTCAATTGTCTTACTTTTAACAGATGTATTATTATTATAATCATAAATAAGTGCTAAACCCACAAGGGTCATACAGCGCTGAACTCTTTAATAGATGTGACTTCCATTAGTTTGGGTAATAGTGTCATAACATTGTTAACAAATTCAAAATAATCTGAAATTGTTCAATAATCACGTATAATCGAGAGCATTCCTTGTAGAAAAGGTGTATTCTCAAATTACAGTACGTACTTGGAGTATACCCGGAGGGTGTTCCGGGGGTCAACGCCCCCACGGCCTGGTCCATGACCAGGCCTCGCGTCTCATTACTTGGATGAATTACCATAGCAATTACTAAAGATGCTTTGCAGTACTAGCTTTTATTGAGATAACATAGAGCTCTGTCTGGAACTTTATCCAGTCATGACTATTAAGAGCTACACAAGAGCAAGGGCGGATCTACTATGAAACTATTGAAGCTTAAGCTTCAGGTCCCCTAATCTCGGAGGGACCCCTGAAGTAACTGTAGTCCACATTGCTTAAAAATTTTGGGTCTACTGTATCAGAAGGAGTTGCAAAGGGTCCCCCCTGTAACAGCTCAAGCTTCAGAGCCCCAAAATGTAGGTCTGCCACTGCACAAGAGTAAAGTGTTGTTCCAATAAAAGCTTGTTTGGCAAGTTTTTTTTTTTTTTTTTACTGTTGTCAGCGGCATGCCATTTAGATCTATTGCAACTGGTGTTGCTGTGAACAATGAATGTGCAATAACTGGTGTTATGACCTTTTTTACAAAAGAACTACAGTGAACCCTCGATCTGCCGAACCTCGGTTCAACGCATTTCAGAAATACGTAGGGGACAAATTCCACTGGGTTGATTTGGAAATAACGAATAATGCCCTCTGATTACAGAATTGTTCATTATTTCTGTGGTCGTGACAAGACACTATCATCTCTATCCACCACCATCCCCATTACAGGCCATCCACTTCATCATTTCCCCCAAAAGCCTATTATTTTTTTTCAACGAACTGGCCGTATCCCAGTGGTAGGGTGACTTAAAAAGAAAAACAAGTTTCTTTTTTTTTATTAAATCAAAACTAAGCGCTAAACCCCCTGCCTATTAGTTCGCTAAATCGAGGGTTTACTGTATTATAAATTATTGTGTGTGTGATGGTACCCATACAATGTTGTTACATCATATAATGTATATGATATATAATAAATGGCATTTTAACTGTAAAATTTACCTTTTTTCTGTGTGACATGTTTTTGTTGTATAATATTTTTACCTATTTATATCTAGAAGGAAGTGCTAAGCCCATAGGGGTCATACAGTGCCTGGGGAATGGGAGACAATGAGGTTCAGTCCAGGGAAAGGAGGACAGGGCTAATTTAAGTTGATGGTTTTTAGATTGCAGAGCAATTACAAATTTTAAATAAAATCAAGTGGAGTGTGTTGTAGGTCAATGACAAGCAACAGTAAAGAAAAAATATAATAAGCATTTTGTAATTTTCCTTAATTTATGCAAAATGTACACAGCACATTTTTTATCATCACAAGTGTGTTATGCCCGTGTGGGTCATTTAGCATTGTTGACATTAGAGGACAGAAGCATGAAGAGACCGAGGATGAAACTAAAAAGGCATGGTTTGTGAAGTAAATTAGTTAAGGAAGGTCCCTTGTGTCTTAATGCTAGTGAAGGTTTGATCCAAGGAAAGAATGGGTACAGTTCCTTGGATCAGGAGCCCTACAGTATCTACGCATCCACCCCCCTCTTGAAGAGATATTCAGTTACAGTATAATGTAGCTGTCTGGAAAGAATAAGGGGTCAGTTCTTTTCCATGAGTGTACGTATCAAGTACAGGAGGGTCCCACTTTACAGCGCTTCACTTTATGGTGTTTCGTTAATGGAGCCGTTTTCAATTATACTCATTTTTCATTTATTCAGACTTCCTACAATAAATATATCCATCACTCACTAATAACTAAGAATGAAAATATTTTAAGGTAAGTAATGAGTGTACTGTATATGCATTTTTTTAAGCCTAGCTTTATTGTTCAGTAGCCCGGAACCTAACCTGCTGCATAAGCCATGCCTGCCTGTACTATACAATAAATATTCTAGGTCAACACACTCAATCAAGGACCCCTCAAGGAAGGTTTCTTGATGTTAATAATCACCTCTTGACTTAAGAAGTTGGACTTGTCCTCCCCTTCCTTTGGTAAAACAAGATTGGCTCCCATTCTCAGACTCTGCATGTCCTCGACAGGTTTAGCGCTCCCCAATAATAATAATAATTAATAGTAATATAATACTAATTGTGTGGACAACAGATATGAAATTAATAGTAAAAACATAGAAAACATTTTCAATATTAATTTTATGTACTTCAAACACAGGACTGCAAGTGTGAGCTATAGTAAGCCATTCACAACTTACCCTCTGAGGTGCATGTCTTGCTCATAAAGGACTCTTGATCCAAGAAATTGGAGCTGTCCATTTCCTTGGATCAAGCCTGATTACATTCCCAACTGCTGTATTACTCCTACTGGTTTGCAGCTTCCTCCATCAATATCATGATAATTACCCCAAAAAATTTAAGATAAAATGTTTTCTGTTGTACAAGAATGGTATACAATACCGACAAGATGAAATTAAGACACATGTGCAACATCTGGGTATCTTTATAGTAGATGTTTCGCCATCCAGTGGCTCTGTCAATACAAAATTCTAGGACATAATTTGAAGAGAGTAGAACTATATGCAAAAGATGAGGTAATCAGTCCCTCGGCCTTGGAGTTGGTGTGTTCAGCACCATTAGTGTAGAGAATCTCTACACCAACAGTGCTGAACACCAACTCCAAGGCCGAGGGACTGATTACCTCATCTTTTGCATATAGTTCTACTCTCTTCAAATTATGTCCTAGAATTTTGTATTGATAAAGCCACTGGATGGCGAAACGTCTACTATAAAGATACCCAGATGTTGCACATGTGTCCTAATTTCAAATTTTTTTCTGTTTGTTTTCAATTTGTGGGTTAGTTGTAAATTGTATTTTACAGCACAGAAATTTACAGATATGTGAGGCATTGTCCAGCAGAAAAGAATAAGCACCACCACGGCCAAAATCTGGGTTAGTCAATGAATTGATTAGTTAGGTGTTTTGTCTGATTGAGGGAATGTGTATTACTATTATTATTATAATTAAAACTGAGCTAAACCCACAAGGATCATGCAGGAGGGAATATGTGGATATTATCTTCTTCATCTGTAAGTTAGGTTCTGACCCCCATAACAACTTATTGTAACGTGACCTTTATAGCCCTGAACACCCCCCACCCATGTTTGCGTATTTCTCCACTATTAAAATTTGGCGCTTATTCTTTTCTGCTGTGCAGCACGTCATATATAATGATTAGTGGCTGCCATATATGCAGTACGTATTTTATATTATAATATTGTATAGCAATGACCTTAGAGTAAGGGATAACAAAAAATTCTACAGAAAATGCCAATAAAACATGTTAAATAGCCCAACAGCAATAAACCCTCCACAGCTAGTTATTTATATACACTACTAGGGGAAGAATGATGTTGCTCTAGGCCTTTCATGCTGCAATTACCAATGCTTCTTCATGAGCAATGCAATGGAGAGAATGAAATTTGGGAGAGGCCAAGCAGGTGTGTCCTAAGACAGACACACACACAATTATAATTATAAATAATACATACGTATATACATTATGCAATAATCGCAAACAAGCGGTACAAGATACAAAACAACCACGGGGAGAGCTGAATGATAGCTCTAGGCCTTTCATGTGCAATCAACATATCAGGAGCTGGTAATGCTGCAGAAATGAGGCGAAAGTACAAGTAAATTTGTTAAAGGGAACATATTTTGCTCAAATGAGGTAGGGAGGCAGGAGACGCTAAGTGTGCCATGCATACTAGTGCCCAGTGCCAGAAAGAATGAATATTAAAGCATTAGAAGACAGCCAGCCCACAAGCACTGATATTGTAGTAATGGCCTAACGAACATAACATTTATCAAAAATCCGGTCAGGCTTCGATATGATATAAAAGACTTTACATTCTGAATTTAGATATATCTGGCAATTGTCTTATGAATTTTCCATACATTTAGAAAACGGGTCCACAGCCGACTCGCTTAAAAGTAAAGGGAGATATCTGTAGTTTTGTCCACAGATACGTCATAGTTTATATTATATTGTAACCACAAACGAGTGGTATTGATCAATAACAACACTGCGCTAGCCAAGGACTTGAACCCATGTTGTACTGACCTGCCTCATGGCAAGCGAGAACCACATGACGCTTTAACCAAATCCTAGGATTTGGTGGTCCTGTGGGTTAAAGCATCATGTGGTTCTCGCTTACAATGAGGTGGACCAGTACAACATGGGTTCGAGTCCTTGGCTAGCGCAGTGTTGTTATTGATATATATATATATATACAGTGGTACCCCGAGTTTCGTACTGCTCCCAACTCGAACAATTATGTAAGTGTATTTTTGGGGGTCTGAAACGGACTAATCTAATATACAGTGGACCCCCGAGTTTCGTAAAAACTTCACTCCTGAAGTCTGCTCAAGTGCCATTACCGAACGAATTTACTCCCTTAAGGAAAAATTTCACGTAGGTTAGTCTATTTCAGACCCCCAAAAATACACTTCCACAAGAACTTACAAAATTATACTTACATAATTGCACGATTTCCGGGGTACATGTATTCGTTAACCGAGGGTCCACTGTACATTATTCCTTATGGGAACAAATTCGTTCGTTAACGGCACTCGAACAGCCTTCTGGAACTAATAAAGTACGAAACTCAGGGTACCACTGTATATATATTTTATTTATTTATTGATAATTCCTATTACATATTTTAGCAGTGCAGTAATGTGTGCTGTACTGTATTAGAAATGTCTTAAGTTAGTGTATCATTATCTTGCACAGCATTACTGTTGTTCTTGCATACTTCACTTCTTCATTCATTAACAAACAAGTGTAAATCTGAACTTTCCTCTGAAACAACAATTTCTGTACTTTCTTCTGACACAAGAATTTCTGCATTTCCATCAGATACAACAATTTCAGTACTTCCTTCAGATAAAACAATCTCTTTGCTACCTTCTAAAGTTGAAATATTTGCATTTGCTCTGGATAAAATGATACTTTTGGTGCCATCTACCTCGACAGCTTCCTGGGGTAATTTCTCTGGGACCTCGTAGGAAAACTGCACAGTTGCATTGTGTTTACTCCAGCAGTGATCTTCCAGCTCGTCTGCTTTTAGATCCTCAACATTACACAATGGACAATTATACTTATACAATAAAGGCACATCTTTACTTTTCTGTTTTGGAGTTTGACTATGAACCAGCCTCATGTGAGATTTATAAGTAGCCTTGGCAGCAAAAGCAACACTGCATATACCACATTCAAATGGTTTCTCTCCTGTGTGAGTTCTCACGTGTTCTACTAATTTTGCATTACATATGAATACTTTTTCGCACATTTCACATGGGTAACGATAATTGTACTTCTCATGAACTTGCTTTGTGTGACAATATAAAGCTTGGCTGGTCAAAAATCCTTTATTACACTTTTGACATTCATGTTTTTTTTCATCAGAGTGTTGAGCCACGTGATTCAGGTAATGGTGTCTATAATTAAATGTCTTATTACACTGAATACACTTTAAACGGCCTTCTTTAGTTACACTAACTTGATCGTGGACTTGCAACACGTGGTCTCGCAAGCTCGTTCTGCAAGGAAATTTTAAGCTGCATTTCATACAAGTGTGTAACTGTGCCTGATGGTATTGCAAAGCTGTCTTAGTAGACATGTATTTCTTGCATGCATGACACTGGTGATTTGTTGGAGTTTGTTTGTTTGAGGACATCTGATTATGTTCCATTGTTAAATGTTCTCGCAGTAAGTAACGTCCTGTAAATCCTTTCCCACACATCTCACATGTGAAAGGCTTTCCTGTGTGAATCATCATGTGGCGACGCAAGTTGACATGTGACGAGAGCATCTTACCACAAACTTTACAAGTAACTGAGTGTTTCCCTTCAGCAATTTCATGATTTAACATATGCTTACTGTAAATTGAAATTAGTTTAAAATCAATCTGACACTGTTGACAAGTGTAAGGCCCACTCCCTGCACATTTTCGTTTTCTTTTACTTCCAGAGTAATTTATTGTTCTCTTTCTTTTACAAGTTTTTATATTTTTCTCCTCAGCAGCAGCATTTTTCATGGCATTCACTTTGTGTAATATTCCATGTGTTGTATGTTCACCTTCACCTGTTTTTTCTTTGTCTGATTCCTCATGGTAAGCATTATCTGTCCTGTTATTTTGAGGGTATCTCGTGCTTGCACTCTTTTCCGCAGCATCTGAGATCTGTAAGATTATCTCAGTGCTGTCTTCATGTGAGTTGTATGTTTTGTTAGTGGAAATCTCCTCATCTGTCCAGTCGCTGTCAGAATCGAAAAGCTTATTATTTTCATTAATGGTCTCGATTTCCTCCATTTCAGAATTCACTTTGAATTCCGAAGCTGGTATGCTTGTAGCTGTTGTTTTGAAGATATCACTGGGATCAAACTTCACTGGAACTTTCCTTTCTCTCTTAATTCGGGTGTGAACAAATTCATCTGGAAAAATGAAAGTGCATCATTACTTCCTGCAGCATATAAGAGTACACTGCCAAATTTTAAATAGCATTGGTAAGGCTTACTTAGGTGAACTGTTTTCCCCTTTTGCAATACTGGGTGTCTTCCAATTAATATAACTCTTTCCACCTAACCCCTGTATCTTCTTTTAATACAACATTTGTCATCCTCTCCTGTCCAAACCAGTGAAAGAATCTCCTAACCCATAATGATACCACACACAAAATATACAAAGTAGTATAAAGTTTATTTCAACTTCATCAGTTCCATCCATTTATCTTATTCTATATTAAAGTTTTCTTGCTACAGATCAAAGTCAAAAGCATCAAAGAAACAATGCAAAACTTGGTCTTCTACACTTTCCAGATAGTCCCTGTTACTTTATCATTAATATTCTCTCATTCAATAAGAACAGCATATAATTTTCTCGGCATCCTATAACCTTTCCTGTTATCCTTTTACTTAACAGATCAATAGAATTGAAAATTTGCTAAATTATTTTTATAAAGATACTTTCATTGTGTGAACTGACAGATAAGTCTCATATCAATATATCATTTTTCAAAATTATTATGGTATCTTTAACCAATCAACAATATTAATAAATTTACATTTCCTAATCATAAATGAAACTGACAATGTCTCATTGTGACTTTCCAATCTTTTCTTCTCTACATAGGAAACATTCCATTTGCCATATTTAAAGCAATGTTTATAAAGACATGAAAGTACAATGTTATATTCATAGAAAGTGTTAAACCCATAAAGGATTTGCAACATTACACGGCTTAGATGAAAGAAATGATAGAGGGTGGAAAATAGTGGAGTTTAAGAAAGGACTCTGGCAGAAAAAAAAAAAGGAAAAGGAAAGGTTGGAATCACAGTAAATACATATAGCAAACTGGAGTCAGCTAAGAAAGCAAGAGACATTATTATATTCATGGATAGTGCTATACCCAAAAGTCATACAGTGTTATATGGCAGAGGGGAAGAGGAGAGGCAGTGTTGAGGAAAGATCACTGGCTAAAAGACTGGTGGTTACAGTTTAGGAAAGTAAAGAGTGTCTGCAGCAAAAGGGGGACTGTCAGAGAGAATGGAGGGCAAAGTATCATAAGATATCAGGTACTGAAGGTACAGACATCCGAAATTAAGATGGCATGCTTTCTGGTGAATGGGACAATCTATTGAGAGATGTTGGACTATCAGTACAACCTCACAATTCTTGCAATGGATAAATACTGTACACAAAAGTATTTCTCTTCTAAAAACTTTGAAAACAGATAACTGTATAGTTATTCTATATTAGGTAATTATATACCGTATGTTTTAGCTTTTTTAATACATGTGATTTACTAAGTTAATTATTCTAAAGATGCAGAGACCAACTCCATTGTTAAATACTGTATTGTATGTACATACAATGCTTCTTTGGGCAAAAGGATGTAAAGTTTAATCAATTTAGCCCATTAATATAAATGGATGAAATACAGTGGACCCCCGAGTTTCGTAAAAACTTCACTCCTGAAGTCTGCTCAAGTGCCATTACCGAACGAATTTACTCCCTTAAGGAAAAATGTCACGTAGGTTAGTCTATTTCAGACCCCCAAAAATACTTTTCCACAAGCACTTACAATATTATACTTACATAAATGTACGATTTCCGGGGTTTACGAAACTCGGGGGTCCACTGTATAATGGAAGTGCTCTGCATAATTCCATTTAGCTGAAATATACATACCATGGGTTTCTATTTTTTGTTCCTCAGATGAAACATTGCCATGTTTAGCTTCAGAACCATCTTCGGTAGATACAGGATGTTTTCTAGGGCGTCCACGCCTTTTTCCCACACTAGATGACTCACAATTTGTTTTATTTGCTGAAAATAAGTTTAGTAAAATACTATACAGTACCATAGTTCAAAATCAAAATATTATATAGATTACAAATTTTAATAAAAATACCAAACTGAAGTTGGTGCTTCTTTTCAAATGCCTTAAGACTGGAACTATTTTTTTAAAAGTAAGAAAAAAATTATTTTTAATAAAATTTTCATGGCTATTAGCCTGCACAGAAAGCTAACTTACCTATAAAACTTTCCACATATGTTGCTGATTCATCCGTCGATGTACTGGCATCATTTTTCAGTGGCAAGCAACACTGCGTGCATGCATCTTCATTCTTAATTGTAGAGATAAATATAAAAGATCCCAAACTCACAGGTACTAAGCCTGCTGTCTGAGTGCCAATACTCCCCATCACAATAACCTTCAGGAGATAAGAATAAGGTACTGTAATTCAAACACACTTTAAGCAGAGAGAACTTTTATTTTACATGGGTGACATGTTGCAAAATAGTATTGGTTCTCGTTGCCACATTTTTCTGAATTACCACCTTGCAGGATTATATATCATCAAAAGCAAATTACCTACAATATTGTAAAGTACAGTGGTACCTCGAGTTACAAGTTTAATTCTTTCCAGAAGGCTGTTCGAGTGCCGATACCGAACGAATTTGTTCCCATAAGGAATAATGTAAATTAGATTAATCTGTTTCAGACCCCCAAAAATACACTTACAAAAGCACTTACAGAAATACACTTACATAATTGTTCAAGTTGGGAGCTGCTCGTATGTCGAGGTACCACTGTACTATGCTACAGTCTATTTTCAAAACAATCCAAATCTGTAGTGCTGTACAATGAACCTATTTTTTTTGTCTTCTAGTAAGTAAGTTTATTTAGACACAGGTACACATAAGAACAATTACAGTGGACCCCGAGTTTCGTAAAAACTTCACTCCTGAAGTCTGCTCAAGTGCCATTACCGAACGAATTTACTCCCTTAAGGAAAAATTTCACGTAGGTTAGTCTATTTCAGACCCCCAAAAATACACTTCCACAAGAACTTACAAAATTATACTTACATAATTGCACGATTTCCGGGGTATTCGTTAACCGAGGGTCCACTGTATTATACACAGTGTAAATTGCCTAGGATAACACCTCTTGTTGTATTAACTATGAAAATAGTTACTGTAACTTTTAAGATGTTTTAGCCATAGTAACGTAATTTAAACTAACTGGCCCCTTTTATACCATGTTGTGATCAGTTCCTTCAACTTCTGAGTAAAACTTACAAATTTTTATCTAATGGATGAAGAAAATGGAAAATAATGATATAACATTCTAAGCAGGCAAATAAAATCAATCTTTTCTAGGTAATATTTCATACTTTTCACACTTTTTTGTCTTAATAGTGAAGGTACACTATTATTATATTCATGGGGAGAGCACTAGACCATAGGTGTCATAGAGCACCTAAGGAAATGCAAGGCAATTAGGTTCAATCCAAGGAAGGGGCATATAGGTTCAATTCTTTAGATCAAGAGCCCCTCACCAGCATCAAGGAACCTCCCATGAAAGGTTCCTCTCCTTCAGATAACTAAGCAAGTTAGTGTCAGGTAGTTCTAGGTCCATTAAGTATGTAAGCAAATTTATTTAGGCACAGGTACACATAAGTACAATTATCATACATGGTGTAAATTACCCGTGGCCTGGTATGCAATGCTCTCGCCTCACACACTTAGTGTCCGTGGTTCAATCCCCAGAACAGGTGGAAACATTGGGCGCGTTTCTTTACACCTGCTGTCCCTGTTCACCTAACAGTAAGAAGGTACCTGGGTGTTAGTAGACTGGTGTGGGTGGCATCCTGGGGACAAAATTAACCTAAGTTGTGGAAAATGCTCTGCATAACCAGGTGCTTTCCATATAGTATGTCATTAATGTCAGCTATGGTCTGTATAAGTTGTATCATGTAGCTGTAGAGATAAAGATTATTATTATTATTATTTGCCTGGTGGCAAAAGCTTTCGCTTCACACGGTGAGGGTCCGGGTTCGGGTTCGATTCCCGGCGAAGGGGTGAAAACACCAGACGTGTTTCCTTACACCGGTTGTCTGTGTTCACCCATCAGTATAAAATGGGTACCTGGGTGTTAGTGGACTGGTGTGGGTCGCATCCTGGGATAAAACTGACTTAATTTGCGGGAAATGCTCAGCATAACAAGCGGCTTTCTATATAGTAGTATGTCATTGATGTCAGCTATGGCCTGTATACCTTGTACATGTACTTGTAGTAAATAAAGATATTATTATATTATTATTATTATTATTATTATCATTATTATTGTTACAGGCAACGTAAATTATATTTCCAGTTAGTAAGTTTATTCAGGTACAGGTACACGTAAATACACTTACACAAATTATCATACACAGTAACACATGTAAATTTCCCACCAGGATAACCCCAAAATAAAAGTCAAAGTGACTTATTTCCATTGGGGTCCTTGTGTTTTTTAAGGACCTATGAGTTTTTTGGGTTATCCTAGGTAATTTACACTATATATGATATTTGTACTTATGAGTACCTGTGCCTAAATAAACTTGCTGACTTACTAAGCTGACTGACTGACTGACTGACACCAGAGACGTAAACAACTGTTTGTTGTTGGAATATAGGGGCTCACACGGTCACCAACCTTATTTAAGCACAAGTTTACACAATTTTTGGATGATTACAATTGTCTTACACAGTAATATATGTGTAAATTACTTAGGATAACCCAAAACAAAATCTGGATCAGGGTGGGAACATTGTACGTGTTTCCTTACACCTGCTGTCCCTGTTCACTTAGTAGTAAGTAGGTACCTGTGTGTTAGTCACCTTACACCTGTCCCTGTTCACCTAGCAGTAAGTAGGTACCTGGGTGTTAGTCACCTTACACCTGTCCCTGTTCACCTAGCAGTAAGTAGGTACCTAGGTGTTAGTCACCTACACCTGCTGTCCCTGTTCGCCTAGCAGTAAGTAGGTACCTAGGTGTTAGTCACCTTACACCTGCTGTCTATGTTCACCTAGCAGTAAGTAGGTACCTGGGTGTTAGTCACCTTACACCTGCTGTCCCTGTTCACCTAGCAGTAAGTAGGTACCTGGGTGTTAGTCACCTTACACCTGCTGTCCCTGTTCACCTAGCAGTAAGTAGGTACCTGGGTGTTAGTCACCTTACACCTGCTGGCAATGTTCACCTAGCAGTAAGTAGGCACCTGGGTGTTAGTGGACTGGTGTGGGGTGGCATCCTGGGGGACAAGATTGAAGGACCACAATGGAAATAAGACAGACAGTCCTCAATGACACACTGACTTTCTTGGGTTATCCGGGGTTAAAAATCCCAACAAAATCTTATCTCTTATCAATCTTAATTGTACTTGTACCTGGATAAACTTACTAAATATCTAGACTATACAACTAACACACACACAGACCAACTCCTACTTATGATGGGCTTTCCAGAAAGGACCCCAATGAAAATAAGTCACTTTGTCTGAATTTTTGGGTTATCCCAAGTTGTCTACACATGTGCTGCTATGTATGATAATCCATATAACTGTATTTGTGTATACCTGAATATACTTACTCAAAGTGCTTAATAATACCCCTTTTACTCATGCCTACATGCCCATTTTTTTCGGAAAAAAAATAGTATTTTTTATATAGTTTCATCCCGGGTTGAGGTTTGAAGTTGATGAATTAGACACATATGCAACACTTGGGTATCTATTGAGGAAACGTTTCGCCCCACAGTGGCTTCATCAGTCCAATACAAAGATGAATGGTGAATATCAGAAGGAGTTTGAGGTAATCAGTCCCTCAGCCTGGAGTCCATGTAGTCAGTCCATCAATCTTTTCAAGACTGATGGACTGGATAAATGATTCAGAGAACCATTTATCCATTTATCCGGATAAATGGTTCAGAGAACTTTATCCGGATTTGAAGTTGGCGGCGGCAGCGGCGGCGCCAGATGGCGCCAAAGGTGCGTCAAGTTTTCCCGGGAAAAAGGATCAAGCTGATAGAGTGTTTATCATGGTGCAAAAGACTATTTTGTGAGTACATTTTTGCAGCTGCTGCTCACTGTTGACTTAATGGCGCCGCCGGGAACCTCTAGGCCTAGGTTGTGCCTCTAAAATTCAGAGTGGAAGTTGATTTAGGACCATTAAACCCGGTGGGGTTCCTTCAAGGGAAGGTCTCTTTATATTTTGGCTGATAAAAGGTCATTCAAGGAACTGCAGCTGTCTTAACTATTCTGGTGATTAATTCACATTCCCGAGGCGCTGAGTGACCCCCATGCGGGTGTAGCGCTTTCCCCATGAGTGCCATAATAGTGGTGCAATAGGTCGACCAGAGTCATGTTTACAATTACATGTTTATGTTAAATAATTATGGGTTATCCTGGGTGACTAACCCTCCTTACCCTGGGTTATCCTGGGTGACTAACCCTCCTTACCCTGGGTTATCCTGGGTGACTAACCCTCCTTACCCTGGGTTATCCTGGGTGGCTAACCCTCCTTACCCTGGGTTATCCTGGGTGACTAACCCTCCTTACCCTGGGTTATCCTGGGTGACTAACCCTCCTTACCCTGGGTTATCCTGGGTGACTAACCCTCCTTACCCTGGGTTATCCTGGGTGACTAACCCTCCTTACCCTGGGTTATCCTGGGTGGCTAACCCTCCTTACCCTGGGTTATCTTAGGTGGCTAACCCTTCTTACCCTGGGTTATCTTAGGTGGCTAACCCTCCTTACCCTGGGTTATCCTAGGTGGCTAACCCTCCTTACCCTGGGTTATCTTAGGTGGCTAACCCTCCTTACCCTGGGTTATCCTAGGTGGCTAACCCTCCTTACCCTGGGTTATCCTGGGTGACTAACCCTTCTTACCCTGGGTTATCCTGGGTGACTAACCCTCCTTACCCTGGGTTATCCTAGGTGGCTAACCCTCCCTACCCTGGGTTATCTTAGGTGACTAACCCTCCTTACCCTGGGTTATCTTAGGTGGCTAACCCTCCTTACCCTGGGTTATCTTAGGTGGCTAACCCTCCTTACCCTGGGTTATCCTAGGTGGCTAACCCTCCTTACCCTGGGTTATCCTGGGTGACTAACCCTCCTTACCCTGGGTTATCCTGGGTGACTAACCCTCCTTACCCTGGGTTATCCTGGGTGACTAACCCTCCTACCCTGGGTTATCTTGGTGGTTAACCCTCCTTACCCTGGGTTATCCTGGGTGGCTAACCCTCCTTACCCTGGGTTATCCTGGGTGGCTAACCCTCCCTACCCTGGGTTATCCTGGGTGGCTAACCATCCCTACCCTGGGTTATCCTGGGTGGCTAACCCTCCTACCCTGGGTTATCCTGGGTGGCTAACCCTCCTTACCTGGGTTATCCTGGGTGGCTAACCCTCCTTACCCTGGGTTATCCTGGGTGGCTAACCCTCCTTACCCTGGGTTATCCTGGGTGGCTAACCCTCCCTACCCTGGTTATCCTAGGTGGCTAACCCTCCCTACCCTGGGTTATCCTAGGTGGCTAACCCTCCCTACCCTGGGTTATCCTGGTGGCTAACCCTCCCTACCCTGGGTTACCCTAGGTGGCTAACCCTCCCTACCCTGGGTTATCCTGGGTGGCTAACCCTCCCTACCCTGGGTTACCCTAGGTGGCTAACTCTCCCTACTCTGGGTTACCCTGGGTGGCTAACCCTCCCTACCTTGGGTTATCCTGGATGGCTAACCCTCCCTACCCTGGGTTATCCTGGGTGGGTAACCCTCCCTTCCTGGGTTATCCTGGGTGGCTAACACCGTATCCTGGGTTGGTAACCCTCCCTTCCTTGGGTTATCCTGGGTGGCTAACACTCCATATCCTGGGTTATCCTGGGTGGTTAACACTCCCTATCCTGGGTTATCCTGGGTGGTTAACACTCCCTATCCTGGGTTATCCTGGGTGGCTAACACTCCCTATCCTGGGTTATCCTGGGTGGCTAACACTCACTATCCTGGGTTATCCTGGGTGGCTAACACTCCCTATCCCATTTTCTGTTACTTCCCATTTCCCAGACACTGACCTCCATGGGTTACTTCCCTCTGAATGTTCTATAATGTTAATCCTCGAGAGTCGTATTAGGATAGTAACCTGTGATTTTATGTAATCAACAGCATGGCTGGCCACTGACAGGGCTACAATAAATGGTTCGAGCCTCCACCATTCCTTGAGCTTACTGACCCGCGTGGGTTCAGTGCTTTGTGGGAAAACAAACATTGCTAGTGATTTATGAAAGTGCTGAAGATAAACTTTATTGAAGTTTACAGCCTGTGGATCTACACATTATCATACATTTATGAAATGATTGAAATAATATACATTGGTGGTATATTATATAATTTGTAATATAGTATAACCCATAAAATTTAGTGTGACATTTTCATGTTTTCGACAGATCGTTCTTTTCGGCTCCAAAGGCAAAAAAAGAGGAGCTTTCATCCGAGAGAAGTTCACAAGGAACAAGCAATGAAAAGTTAGTACAGTTTATATTTCTTATACATTCTTATGGTGCTCTTCACACCACCTCCGAGACTGAGGGTCTGATTACCTCATCTTTTGTATACTATAGTTCTTCTGTCTTCCATTCATGTCCTTGAATTTGTATTGATAAAGCCACTGGATGGCGAAACGTTTACAATAAAGATACCCGATGTTGCATATGTGTCTAATTTTTTATATCAAAAAGTAAATGGGCCGCTACACAGCAATAAAGTTAGATAATTGTCTTGAATTTGAGTTGTCATTTTGTAGATTGCCATTTTTTTTTTTAACGCACCAGTCTTCTCCCACTGAGGTAGGGTGACCCAGTAAAGAAAAAAACACCTTCACCATCACTATCACTGTCTTGCCGGAGGTGTGCCGATACTGCAGCTCAGATACCCCCCTGAAACTGCAAATATCCCCACCTCTCCAGAGTGGGGGGGCTGGGATGCCTTGCTGCTGGTGAAGGGCTCTTAATCCAAGAGATTTTAGTTACCCTCCTCTTCCTTGGATCAAACCTAATGTACTATTTCCCAAGTGCTGAAAGACATTAGTCACTGCTGTTTCCTCAAGCAAGGGAAATGACTGGTAAGAACAAAGCAAAAATATAGAAAAAAAATCACCATTTAAATTTTTGAAATTTTTTCAGGATAACTTCGACGAAGGGTAAGGAGTCACTTACCAAGAAAGTGCCACGTAAAGTACGAGTAATTGAGAGCGACAGTGAAGAGGAAGTGGCTGAGGAGCAAGTTGCTTCTATAAGGTACCCTGGCTAAGAGTAGTGACCACGGACATGCATTAGAAAATACAGTATTGTAATAAGGGGAAAATTTTCTAGTGAGGAATTGGTTGTTTGTAAGTGTAATTTTGGGGGTCTAAAAGGACTAGTCTATTTTACATCATTTCTTATGGAGATAAATTCGTTTGGTAATGGCACTTGAACAGCATTCTGGAATGAAAAAATATCGTAAGTCGGGGTACCACTGTATTTGGAAGTAAAACATGTGTCAAATATATGTAGAAGTGAGAGAGAGAGGTGTCAAAGGTACATAATAAGAAAGGTATCCGTGAGAAATGTGAACAAGAGAGAGATGTCAAAAGTTCATAATAAGACAGGTATCCATCAGAAATGTGAAGCGAGAGATGTGTATCAAAGGAATGCAGAAGTGAGAAGTGTGTGTGTAAAATGAAAATTGGCAGGATAGGAAGATCAGCATAGACACCATTAAAATACAATATTAGTTTGAATGTTTCTTTGTTTTACATGCTCCTTGTATGTTTCCTAATTTCAGTTCTCCACACAAGTCCGACGAGGAGAAGGAAAACAAGACAAAATGCCCACAAAATGCTCTGAGTAAGGACAAGGGAAAAAATGCCAAGGGTAAGAATGGAAAGAAGTCTATTGGCAGCCCACAGGTTAAAAAAAATACCACCACAGAACAGAAGACTGATAAAGAAGATATAAAAAAATCTAAAATGAATCAGACCACAAAAAAAACAAAAACAAAAGTGCCCAAGGGAGGAAAATCCCAAAAAGATTGTCCACCATCGAAAAAAAGGAAAAGTACCAACACAGATGAAAATGAGGAAGGTAACAGAGAGGGAAAAACGAAGACAGAAGCAGGTGGAGATGGGGAAGAAGACCTTGAGTCAGATTCCAACGATGATGATACATCTGTTGCAGAAAAGGATTCAGAAGCAGAAAGTCTGAATGAAACAATGGAGACGGAAGATGGAGATGGAGATTCAGCGGATAATAAGGTACATGAAAGTAATAAAGTCCACTTGACAAAAAAAGATGGGAATAAGGATAAAATAGAAGGTAAACTTGCAAAGTTTAAGAAAACATATGAAAATATAAAAGACATCACACCAGAGAAGAGTGAAGATGGAGATGATGAAAAGGTTGATAAGAAAACGTGTCAAGGTAAAAAGGATCTCACACCAAAAAAAGATAAAAGCAAAGATAAGGAAGATGGCAATAAAGATGCAAAGATTGATAAGGAAGCACCTGAAGGTAAAGAAGATCACAAAACAGGGAAAGGTGAAAATAAAGATAAGGAAGATAAAGCACAAACAAGTTTCGGAGAAACGAACCTCGCAACCCCAAATAAATCATCGACCTTGTCACAGAAAAGTTCACCTGGCTTTACACCTGACACTGTCCCACCCATAAGAAAGACTGGTAAGTGTGATATTTTCGATGTCTCCTCAGAATTAATAATAATATTTTATTTCAGCATGATAGTGTTTGTACAGAGATGAGTGACATTTAGTTGTGCATGGAGAAAACCCATAGTTATGCAGAGCATTTCAGGTAAACATTATGCAGAATTGGTCATTTAAACTCCTATACAGTGGACCCCCGGTTTTCGTGATTTCTTCGTTCCAGAATGCTGTTCAAGTGCTGTTACCAAACGAATTTATTCCCATAAGGAATAATGTAAATTAGATTAGTCCTTTTATTCCCCCAAAAATACACTTACAAAAGCACTTACAAAAATACACTTACATAATTGTTCGAGTTTGGAGCATCACGAAAACCGGGGGTCCACTGTACATGTATAGAAATGGGAATGTTAGTCTAATCTCCTATATAGAAATTTTTTTTTAATTGGTATTGCATTATTCACATTACTTTTTTTCATATAGATAAAAATGTTTAGGTATCCCACTTAAGTAAGATACTAGGAAGACATGTAGTAGACTGGTTTTCCTCACTCACAAGAAACCCCATCAGGAAAGAGTCAGCCAGTCTTCTATTAATTTTTCTTGGGACAGGAGTCAGAGGCAGGGGATTCTTAATTCATCTATTAAATTTGTTTGTACCTCAATGATGCCCTGATTTTCTCATACCTGTGTCTTGTCTTTATTTTTGTCTTTCCTGCTGTTTTTTCCTTAGCATATGGATGGTAGGTCAGTCATTTGATTTATACAACCATTTGGTATCTGATTCACTTACATCTCAGTCCATTGCCTTGTGGGCTTCTATCACCTGTTAACACTTGAAAGAAACTGGGCAACCATCTAAAAGAGGCTACATTCCCCATCAAAGTAAATACAGTGGTACCTCGAGTTACGATGGTCCCCAAAATCGCCCTTTTATGTAAGTTTATTTTTTTAAATGCTTTTGTAAGTATATTTTTGGGGGTGTAAAAGGACTACTCTATTTTACATTATTCCTTATGGGGATAAATTCGTTTGGTAATGGCACTTCAACAGCATTCTCGAACGAAAAAATATCGTAACTCTAGGTACCACTGTAATTTTTTAGAGAGAATCTTATTGAAATTCCCTAGATCCATAGGAGCTAGTAATCGATTTGGTCCCAACTGCAGATGGTACTTTGGTAATAGTTTAAGAAAGCTCCTTATATAGAGAACAGTAGGTGGATAACCATAAGGCCATCAGCCATCACCTAATTGAACTCCTGGTAATAGTCTTGAACCAGTGATTGTGAATGTTAATAAGTAAGATGCAACAGTTGGGTATTTTTATTCTGAAATGTTTCATCTACACAGTAGCCTTCAGTCGAATACAGAGGCAGCAGAAGCAGTAGAGATGTAAAAACAATGTGTTTTCTTTGATTTGCTCTTTGTTAGTGGGGAAAATGGTCAGTGTGGTAATAAAAAAAAGTAGGTTGTTTAGCCGGCTAGTAGTGTGTGAAGTAAGCATGTGTGCACGCAGGTGTTGTGCATTTTTGTAACTCGCTTTTCAACAAAATAATAATTTATAGTGCAATTATTAATTTTATTTTATTGAGGATTAAATTTTTTATTAATTGTTAAATGAAAAATATCTCTTATAAGATTTTAAAGGCAAATTCATTTTTCCCAGCTCGTAAGCAATTGAAACGTAAAAGTGACAGCCTTGAAAGCAAGCAAATGAGTGTAATAAAGAAGTTAAAAGGGGAAGATGATGGTGACATTACATCAAAGAAGACCAGTAATGAAGACGATATAAAACCAAAAGATGAAGATGTGGACAGTGTGAAGGATGAAGAGAGAGAGACCATGGATGATGCTGACAGCCTTGATAGTGAGGAAAAATGTTTGGTAAAGAAAGGGAAGGAAGGTGAAGATGCCATTACACCAAGCAAGGCCAACAGTAAAGATGGTGTCAGATCAGAAACAGAAATGATGGGGAGTTTGAAGAATGAAATAAAAAAGGAGACAACAGAAGATAAAGAGGAGCCAATGGAGGTTGACAGTAATGACAGCAAGAACCAAGACCAAAGTTCAGCCTCCAGCAGACCCAAGCCAATGGCTATACACAGCTTTTTCTGTAAGTATCATAAAATTAACTGCAGCGTTAATCACTCGCACTTGTAGTCACAGTGGGAGCTCATGCTAACCTCCCTATGGTGTATAAATATACCTAGTTGGATGAATCTTATTGCAGCCAGCTGCCACAGTGGCTTATGCCTCGCTTGCCCTGGGTTCAAACTCCACCTGTTCCATGGCTCTCAGTTATGTTAATTTTAAGTATCAGGGCTGACATGTAATGCAGTATTTAGCCCCCCAAAAAAAAAAAAAAAAATAGAAACTTCCGGGAAATATTCAGTGTTTTATATTTTGTTTACCCATTTAAAGGTTTTGCATTACACATGTTTGTGTATTGTAGGGCCTCAGCTTACAGACGAGTTGCATTTCTGGTGTTTCTACTTTAAAACAAGTTAATTAAAAACAGTATAATTAAAGGTTTAATTATGTTTTATTTTGCAAAGCATTTTTAAATGATTCATGCACTATTATTTTAGTACAGAATACAGTAATGCTGTATTTTGGAAGAAGGGGCACTAGAGAAACGCTAAAACTTTCACAAACGCCTGTATGAAGTACAAATGTGTGAAATGTAAGCATCTCTTGTATTATTGTTCACTATAAAAATGACTTGTGTTTAAGTTGAAATGCTGAACACAACTCGCTTGTACACTGAATGCCATGTAATTTACATATACAGTACTGTACTAAACTACCTGTACAGATAAATTACATGGCATTCAGGCATTTTTCACTCAAAATTATTTTATCTTTTGGAATTTAACATAAAACTTTACCTTCTATTGAAATTAGTACTATAATGTGAATAAATACGTTCCCTGTATATTGTATAAATTATATTACACACAATGATTCTAGATAAAGACAAACAATTTCAATTTTTTATATGAAAATTATAATTTGTCTACAGTATAATCATAGATAGTTCTTATAGATGCTCAAAAATACAAAATGAATAAAAGCAAATTAGAAAGAAAGCAATTGTTGTGCCTATTTTGTAGAATTGTTAAGTGTCATCAGATATGCTAGGGAGGTTAGGATGTCACCCTTGATTGCTTTGTGATTAAACAATGCCAAAAAGAACAAAGAGGAGCAATACTATGATTAGAACAATACTCAAATAACCCCGCACGTAAGAAAAAGACATAACGATGTTTTGGTCTGACTTGGACCTACGTGCAGGTTATTTGTGTATAAACTGTACCAAGTATTTCTTGTTTTTAGCATAATTTTTCTCCATAGCTCCCAGATCAACAGCAACTCCAAAGAAGTCTGCCACATCGCCTAAAAACTCTCCAAAGGGAAAGGAGGTGTCGCCCAAGGAATCTTCTAATTTGCTTAAGAAAGCTGGGCCAGGTAGTGCATCTTCACCCTCAAAGAATTGTGTAGACGAAAACTCATCAGAAGAGGAACACGATTCCTCTCCGCAGAAGATAGATCGATCACACAAGAATGAGTCGCCGGTAAAGAGCAATTCTTCGGAGAAGTCCGAGAAAAAAAATATCATAAATCCCTTTGCTCCTAAAATTTCTGGCACTGGTGATGTGGGTGCCAGCTATAATCCAGGCAAGAATAAATATCACCCAATCAAAGATGCTTTCTGGAGCAGACTAGAAAAGTAAGTCACACTAACATATTTTGTTGACATTGTATGTACGTATGTTTAATTACAGTAGTCCCCCCCATATCCATGGGGGATATGGTCCAAGACCTACCGTGGATAGTAGCAAACCCTATATATATACAGTGGACACTCGGTTTTTGTTCACCTCTAAACTCGAACAATTATGTAAGTGTATTTTCGTAAGTGCTTTTGTAAGTGTATTTTTGGGGGTCTGAAATGACTAATCTAATTTACATTTGTCCTTATGGGAACAAATTCGTTCGGTAATGGCACTCAAACAGCATTCTGGAAAGAATTTTCAACGAAAACCGAGGGTCCACTGTATATGTCGTTTTTTGTTTACATACATATCTGTAAGAGTTTAATTGATAAATTGTGCACAGTAAGTCAAGAATTAGCACTTTTTCACTGATGGGAAGTACTTCATGACTTTTCTTAGACTTTGAAGAACTGCCACCATCACTGCTTTTGCACTTTGGTATCATTAAGCAAAACTGAGGATTATTTTCAGGCCACAGTAAACTGCAGATAACTGAAACCACGGAAACCGAATCCACAGATATGGGAGTTCTATTGTATAAGCAAATACGACAGATACAAAGGCGTACTGCCAACAATAGTGATAAGACAGACACAAAGCAGACTTGTTATAAATATTTTGTTGTACTATGTCAAGCTTTATCAAGTTTATCAAAGTGAAAGCTTGTGCTGCACCTGTGTTTTTTCTTCAGTAAATAAAATGTGGTTTTATTTGTTACCAGACTTTGTTTGAAGAGGAAGTTCAGCACCATTTTTAAAAGAAATCAAGATACTTAATTTTACTCATAAAACATTGCTGCTCATATGCCAAGACAAACATTTAAATATAATCAACTTTTTATATATTGTTACCTTGTGGAACAAAGACGGCAAACAATCTTGTCCTGTTTATTATTAAACATATTGCATCAGTTGTTTGCATCATGCTAAAATGTGCAAAGATTGTGGAAATACAGCATTTTGAAACATTGAGCCATGAAATTTTTTATGTAATCACTTGGAGTTGATGGGAGATGGGCAATGTTACCAAAAATATTTTCACTAATGGTTTACTTAGATAAGAATTACTGTTAATTTATTTTATGTCTCTAATACCGTATGCTTGTTATCCTCTCATTTATGCAGAGTCCCGTATCTTGCTTTAGCGAAGACAATGGAGATTATAGAGAACACCAGTGGGAGACTTAAGACCATCGAGATTCTGGCCAATTTCTTTCGTTCAGTGATAATTTTAACTCCTGATGATCTCTTGCTGTGTGTGTACCTGTGTCTCAACAAAGTTGCCCCATCATTTGAAGGTATTATATTTGCTCTGATTATTACCTGAACTGTTTGCCCCACTATTTTTTTTATCAGCTTGATGTTACAATTCATAAATCTTGTAATGAAGCCATCCATTTAAAAATGGCATCACATGACTCTTCTGTTTTCGGTTACTTTTATATATTGTATTGATGAAAATCACAAGAAAGCCGGTCTTTTTAATATATTTCCAGCTTCATTATTGTCATAATAAGTAAATATATCTGAATTGAACTTCTTTTTTAAATGTGTGAAAATTCATAATGAATAAGTGCGACAAATTAATGGTATGATCGGGATTCAAACCCTTGGTCAGGGATTACTGGTGTGTTGTGTTAGTCTACTGTGCTACAGTGTACTACCACAATGTGCTGGTAATGCCATACCGATGGTTCAAATCTTGATCACTTCATGGAAATATTTTTTAATGTGGTGGCTCATATGTAACTTTTACCTCTTCAGGTATTGAGTTGGGCATAGGAGAAACGATATTAATGCGTGCCATAGCTCAGGCATCAGGAAGAACTGTGGAAAAGATCAAACACGATGCAGAACAGAAGGGAGACTTAGGAATTGTAGCCGAGCAGTCGAGATCCAACCAGAGGATAATGTTCCAGCCCGCCAAGCTCACTGTCCGAGGGGTGTTCGACAAACTGAAGGAGATTGCTCTCATGACTGGCAATGCTGTAGGTTACTTGTAATTACAGGTGCTCTTCGACCTATGATGGGGTTATGTTCCAATGAATCCATCGTAAGTTGAAAATATCGTAAATCGAATATGAATGATATGATAAATAAGTAAATAATTACTGTCACTGAATAAGTTAATAAACAAATAATTACTGTAACTAAATACCAGTATTGAAAAGTAAATAAATGAATACAAGTTTATCCTATCATATGTATAATACAGTGGTACCCCGGTTTACGATGGTCCCCAAACTCACCCTTTTATGTAAGTTTATTTTTTTAAATGCTTTTGTAAGTGTAATTTTGGGGGTCTAAAAGGACTAGTCTATTTTACAACTTTTCTTAAGGAGATAAATTCGTTTGGTAATGGCACTTGAACAGCATTCTGGAATGAAAAAATATCGTAAACCGGGGTACCACTGTACTGTACGATGGTGCTATCGCACCATTTCAACTTTACAATGGGGCTATCGCACCATTTCAACTTTACAATGGTGCGATAGCCCCATTGTAAAGTCAGAATATCGTAAGTCGAACCACCGGGGCATCTGTAGTACCTATTCTTTTTTTTTTAGATAATGCATTTTTTTATATATTGATTTGTATGTGTGTTTGATTATCTTCATTTAATCTTGAATGTTTCTTTGTTGATGGTTTATTTTAATTCTTAAAAATTGTGTTCTTATTTTACATATCTGATGGTTTTATTTCAGTCACAAAATAAGAAAATAGATAAGATAAAAGGAATGTTTGTAGCTTGTCGGTTTTCCGAAGCGAGATACCTCATTCGTTCCCTGGGTGGGAAGTTGCGTATTGGTCTGGCTGAGCAGTCAGTGCTTCAGGTAAGCATTGATGAAGCTTTTCTACAGTAGTAATTTTTGTATGGGCTCTTACCTTAGAAATAGTGGAAACAAATAAAAATGTTTGTAAGATGAATAACTTTTTTGAAAAAAAAAAATACACTGACATTCGCATTGCTTTATTTATATAGTGACCTGCCTCATATCATGGTTAATCCTGTATGTTTGGTTTGCTTTAACTATTAATTTTTTACTGATTTATTGAATTTTTACTGATTTTCTTACTGACAAGCCTAGCCCATGTCCGTGATCCAAAACTCACTAAGGTTGAATTTGGATTTTATAGGATTCAACTTTAATTACTTTAAAATTGAATACTTCTGAAATAATACTGGTTAGAAAAGATTAAAGAGTGCTGGAGTACTTATCACTTTTTTTCATTACGTGGTTCACAGGCTGTAGCTCAGGCTTGCTTCCTCACCCCGCCAGGCCAGGAGTATCCCCCAGAGGTTATTGATGCTGGTGAGGGCATTTCTGCTGATAAGTTGAAGGCAAAGATTGACAACTATGGGTTGATTCTAAAGACAACCTATTGGTAAGTATTTTACACACTACATTCTTTAATGTTTTCGTTTACCCATTCTTTGTTACTTTTGTCGTGACAGAGTGTCATCCAAAACCATTTTGTTCCTCCTGTATGCCATCCACATGTGGTACATTTTGTTCCTACTGTCTGCCATCTACATGTGGTACATTTTGTTCCTACTGTCTGCCATACAGACATTTTGACTACCAAGTTATCTTACACACATCCACTTTATTTCTATGCTGTAATTAATATTTCCGTGCATAATAGCTCTAATGTCACACTTGAAATTTTTCAGTGAGTTTCCTTCATATGATAAAATCATTCCGGTGATTCTAAGCGAAGGCCTCAAGGAGCTCCCTAACCACTGTCGCCTGACACCAGGCATCCCACTCAAGCCCATGTTAGCGCACCCTACCTCAGGGGTGTCGGAAGTTCTAAAACGCTTCGAAAAAGCCAAGTTCACGTGCGAATTCAAGTACGATGGAGAAAGGGCTCAGGTTAGTTACTCTAAGGTCACTTATAAAGTAAAAAATAAGTTTTTAGATGGCCATCTGGCCTAGGAGAAACTTCATCAGTTAATGTTTTTATATAGAAATTGGTTTTGTTTTAATGTAATGGATTATGAAATCTGTATTTTGACATTTTCATTGCTGTTTATTTATGGAAAAAAAAGACATATAAAATAATGTTTTAACCAGGTAATGTGATTAAAGCTAATTTCCCTTTGCTCATATATAATGTTGAGACAGTGAATTTATCAAGTCAATCAGAAAAAGACTGAAGAAGAAGACTGTACTGTCTTTTACGAAATTTACACAACGCATTCAGTATGCAATGTTTTGTTAAAGCCGTTCATGAGCATTATCAGATCTTTGGGATGTTTAGAGGCTGTATTGACCTTGGATTATCTGTTGCATAAGTAATTAGTATTAAGACAATAATACTAGTTACAATAATGATCCTTGTTTTTTCCTTATTCATCGTCCACCTTCATTTTCTGAATTTTCCCTCTACTGTACTGCATAATTTTTTTTTTTTCATTTTAGGTTAGGTTACATATACTTATTAAAACTTCTATTAACCACATATAGCGTGATGAAAGAAGTGATTTTTTTTGAAGAATAGTATATAGCTTTTAATCCTTACATTGTAACTGCCATATTTTAATATATGCATTTCACAGTATTATTAATTTCATAAATCTTGCAGATCCATTTAAAAGAGGATGGTAGTATAAATATTTACAGCAGGAACCAGGAAGACAACACCAGCAAGTATCCTGACATTATTGCCCGCCTCAAGAGTGCAGTTGGAGAGGAAGTAAAATCTTGTGTGATTGACTCGGAAGCTGTAGCTTGGGACCGGGAGAAAAAACAGATCCTTCCCTTCCAAGTTCTAAGCACTCGAAAAAGAAAAGTAAGTACGGGTGTGTCTTGTGAAGAGTGTTTTCAGAGGTAGCACCAACTACCAAGGGTGGATGGGGGGGAGGGGCAGTAAATAATTCCATTAGCTTTCCCAAAGTCATGCACATATCAAAATACTGCTGCTTTTAGACAAATCCCCCTAGCCCCCTTTTCCAACCAGATTACCTTCTGCAGTGCTCCTTTTTTTCTTATGTTCTTATGTTTATTATGTTGTTTACAAATTATCGTGGGTTTAGACTATGGCATTGAGGGGTACGAGAATAATGTACCAGGAAAACTAATGGGGCTGTGGGATGTAACAGCAGCATCAGTGTGCAGATGGCACAGCTGTTCCACAAAGGTGCTGGTTGTAAAATCATCCTATATGTTAGTTTTTTGGCATGAACCATGGTTAGTCCAAGTCCATTCTTTTGTCTATTCATGGGCAGGGATGATGAATCTCGATTACCATAATCATCTGATGTTGGTGTTTGTGCACTTCTGGAAAGACAGAAAGAGAATGCTTTAAATATTCAGCTTTACAATTTACAGAATTTTGTAATTACTAGCCTGATAGGTGGCCAGTAATTTTTTTTTTTACCTTTGCCTTGTATTGAAAGAAGCTAATTGGATTAGTATTTTTACAGGATGTTAATGAAAGTGACATCAAAGTACAAGTTTGTCTGTTTCCTTTTGACTTGCTCTACCTGAATGGCGAAGCTCTAGTGCGTGAGCCTTTCGAGCGTCGTAGAGCTCTTTTACGTGAAAATTTCAAGGAAGTCGAAGGAGAGTTTGTGTTTGCCAAAAGTATGGATTCAACAAACACTGAAGACATTGAAGAATTCCTGGAGGAATCTATTAAAGGTAAGGTGAAAAATTTGAGACATGGTTGGTGAGAGTTCTATTGAATGAGTGATGGTGAATGTGCTTCCTCCTTTAGGTCATCCTACCTTGATGGGAAACTGCCAATCTGGTGAAAAAAAAATCACATTTCAATGTTATTGCAGGAAGTAGAGAAGAATCCTTCTTCCATAAGCCATGCCTGTTGTAAGAGGCAACTAAATGCTGGGAGCAATGGGCTAGTAACCCTTTCTCTTGTGTAAATTACATATGTGAAAAGAAAAACCTGCCTCGGTGGAATACAGCCGGTTTGTTGAAAGTAGTAGTAGAGGTTAACTTAGTTATACTTTAATACCTGCTCAAAATATGGTAGAACCTGGAATAACATTGCTGCTTTTTGGAGTGTATGCCCTTAATGAAATATATGAGTTGTTTTATGTATTTGTGATATAAACTGAGATACTTGGTAAAGATTAAGTAGAATTGAAAAGGATGTGGTGCAGGGAAATAGTAATGTCAGACTAATACTTTACCATTAAACTTGTACCATGATTTATGGTAGTCAAATCTTCAACCTTAATTTGAATGTTTGTTGGTCTCCATAAGTTTTCATTGATTTTTACCCTTTTAATGAGAAAATTTTTATTGTTCATATTATATTCTTAATCGGTAGTTTATTCATGGCAGTGCATCTTGAAACATACTAAAAGCTTTTATTAACTCACCTTAGGAAACTGTGAAGGTCTCATGGTGAAGACCCTAGAGGTGGATGCCACGTATGAGATCGCAAAACGCTCACATAATTGGCTCAAGCTGAAAAAGGACTACCTGGATGGGGTTTGTTTTAGAGATGTTTTGGTACAGACAGCAGAGGAATTTGTGAAACAAGACTCACTTGCTGAGAGGAACTTTATTGAGAAGTTTTACTAGAGGCATAGACTTGTTCAGTCAGTGACCAAAGAAGCCTATTCCCCAGGCAAAACATTCCGATAAAGATCCTCTGCTGATTGTCTTCCACCACTTGTCTTTGTGCCATTTGTCTCCAATTTGTAAGCCTATTTATGCTTGTGAAAATGAAATACGTGTGTATGTGTGTGTTTGAAGGTACCAGCGCCAATCTGGAAATTATACATTTGCAGGTGGGAGATACAATAGATGTTGTAGTGATTGGTGGCTACATGGGAAGAGGCAAGCGTGGAGGCCATTATGGCGGCTTCCTCTTAGCTTGTTATGACCCAGATAATGAGGAATATCAGACACTTTGTAAGGTAAGCTGGTATGGCTGCTTGGAAAAGGAGTCTATAGTTTTTAAAAGATGAGTTAATGGGTAAAGATTTAAAAAAAAAAAAAAAGTCATGTTTTAACCTTCAGAAAAATTCAATACAGTGGTCCCCCGAGTAACGAACACCCCGGAAATCGTACAATTATGTAAGTATAATATTGTAAGTGCTTGTGGAAGTGTATTTTTGGGGGCCTGAAATAGACTAACCTATGTGACATTATTCCTTAAGGGAGTAAATTCGTTCGGTAATGGCACTTGAGCAGGCTTCTGGGATGAAATTTTTTCGTTACTCGGGGGACCACTGTACATTGTTTATGTTTGCATTAATGTCAAGCATTATTTTTATAAATTTATTTTTGCAAGAATTCTTCACAAATCTTTATTAGGTGATTTTGCTACAGTAACTAGAACTTTTAGTGTATAAAAATAATTTTAATTTACCCCCTCGCATGCCTTGGTTTTATTCTCCTACCTCTGTTCACGTCAATATTTTCAACAACATTTGAATACATCTCCATGGGGAAGTGGAGAAGACTCCTTCCTCCGTAAGCCATGCGTGTCGTAAGAGGCTACTAAAATGCCGGGAGCAAGATGCTAGTGACCCCTTCTGTATAAATTACTAAATCTTCTTTCAACAAACTGGCCATTTCCCACCGAAGCAGGGTGGCCCAAAAATAAAAACAAAAGGGAGAAGGGGTTACTAGCCCCTTGCTCCCGACATTTTAGTCGCCTCTTACAACACACATGGCTTACAGAGGAAGAATTCTGTTCCACTTCCCCATGGAGAAAATTACTAAATGTAAAAAGTATTTATTCTGTTTTGAGTCACCCTGCCCCAGTGGGAAATGGCTGGTATGTTAAAAAAAAACAAATGAATGCATATGTATACTGTTTTGTAAATTTTTAATAGTCTGAAGAAGGTTAGTGGAAATTTATTTTTTAAATGTTGTCCAAGGTACTTTAGAAAGGTGAGGGACGACAGGTATAAGTGGATACATCGACTTAGCTCAATTTTTTTTTTCTAGATTGGGACTGGCTTCTCAGATGAAGATTTACTGACTCACTCTACCTTTTTCAAATGTCATGTTATAGAGAAACCAAAGTCTTACTATAGGTAAGTTGCCTGATATGTTGTATTCATGGTAAATACAGTATGTCAATTGCTTATGTATTTTACATGGTTTACTGTGATATATGCGAGTTTACTGCAGCCTGTCTTGAGGTGACAATTCCACTTACATTACCCTTTTTTGTATAATTTACACATGTAATGGGCTAATGTATAGGAACACAGTATTTCAGGGGGTGATAGCGTAAGGGAGTAATTCTGGGCCCCAAAGCAAATGGTTGATTGCCTGGTCAATAGTGGCATAAATTAAGAGGAAATGAAAACATTGGTAGCCTAGAAACCTATGATGTCTCACCGTATGTTGGGTTTTTCAAGTGAAACCTTGATTTATTGGATTTTGAGCATTACCAGTCATCTGCTGTGTCCATTAAAGTAATGAGGTATTTTTCTTTATGATCAGAGTGGCAGTGGACAGTTTTGAAATTGGTTTACCCAGAGAATCATAATAACGAACAATTCTGGAACCTTGTGGACTTTGAACATTGTCCAGAATTGGTGCTACCCCCCTTCCCCTTTTTTTTTCTCTCTACTTTGGCTCTTCTTCAGAATTAACAAATTCACAATCACTCATTCAGTAGCTTATGCAAGAAGTGTGCAGATATCAGAATGTTATTAATTTTGTTTTCCTTTATTATAACCACCAAGATGCTCAGACACTGCCTTTTTATTGCCATTATAGCCACGACTTCACTGGATAACTTGGTAGGCACAAATCTTTTGCCACCTTCAGTTGCAAATGGCTGTTGCATATGTAATACAAAACTCATCAGGGCTCTATTATACACTGAAGGATAGGTGCAGATGTTAGGGTTTGGAGGGATGTTAGGGTTTGGAGGGCCCTTGCACTTCTGACAAGGGAACTGTTGAGTGAGGTAAATGCCTTTCATCCTTTGCATCACCCTGCCTTGGTTAAACACTCAATATACATGTAGTAAAAAATATTCGCTTCCAGCATATGCAGCATTCATTTAAAGAATAAAAAACTGCATGTTTAAATTTTTTTGTCATTTTATTTTTTATGTTTACAGATACGACAATAGCATTGCTCCAGACAATTGGTTTGAAGCTGTGCAGGTGTGGGAGATAAAGTGCGCTGATCTCTCCATATCGCCAGTACACAAGGCTGCCGCAGGGGTTGTAAGTTCACAATATGCTTTCGAATGCATGGAAAGAATATTTTGATAGTTTTTTTGTGGATGCTATTTTTTACATTATTAGTTTTTACACGACTGATTTTTGGTATCTGGAGTTAACGGTACATGTCCAATTTCTATTGTGCATGCAATGTCAGTCATAATTCTTTAGACAATTGTATGTTACGTATTTGATTTTAAATTTATGATAAAAACTCTGATAGTTTAATAAATTATTATATTCACTAATAATCTCATCGTAGATAATCATTAAGACAAATATATATAATTGTAGATGGCATAGGTAAACCTATATGGAGATAATAAAACCTGAAGAGTGATGTTTTAGAGGAAGGTATGCCTTTTTTCTTGATAGAAACTGGAAAGGTTAATATGATGCAAGTCTGAGCCTTCTGTTGGTTTACCAGTGTTCCTCATTAAAAATTAAACATCACAGCATCATTATGTATATGTGAATGCTGTAAATTTATTCTTTGCGCCGAGATTTCTCAGCGTGCATTGATTTGTATCACAGAATAGAGTAAATACAGGAAAAACTGAAGGGTTTTGTACTGCAAAAATTTTTGCTGATTTTTTCATTGTTTTGAATTCTGTTCAGTATTGTATGTACAGTGGACCCCCGAGTTACGAACACCCCGGAAATCGTACAATTATGTAAGTATAATATTGTAAGTGCATTTTTGGGGGTCTGAAATGGACTAACCTACTTGACATTATTTCTTAAGGGAGTAAATTCGTTCGGTAATGGCACCTGAGCAGGCTTCTGGAATGAATTTTGTTCGTTACTCGGGGGTCCACTGTACTTACCTTCATGGAGCAAATTAATAGCAATCCAGAGCTATGCTTAATATAATCCTTTTATTTTCAGGTTGATCCAGAAAAGGGCATCTCTCTTAGATTCCCCAGATTCTTACGTATTAGGGAAGACAAGACACCGGAGGATGCTACAAGTTCAGCCCAGGTGAGCACACAGTTGGGCAAAAAGTGAAAGAATTTTGATTTAGTTTAACAATTTATTAAATGCAAACAAAAAATGTCATCATCAATTATAGCCAAATTTATGTTTTATTACCATTTCTTAGGTGGATGATGTAAAGCTCTTCCCTGGCATTTAGATTGTTTTTTTTTTTTTTTTTTAGAGAGTGTGTTCAGTTTTCTAGTTTGCCTGTCCCATAAGTTAATCATTAATTCCTTGCATAGAGTCAGTGATCTCAGGTGTAAGTAGAAGTATACGTGGAAAGATAAACAGAAATACAGGAAAAAGCTCAAAGAAAATAATCTTGATTAAAAATGTGGGGAATTAGTTGACACTTGTGCAGCACTTGAGTATCCTCAGTCCAATACAGAGAAGAATGGTTGAAGTTCAGAAGGAGTTTGAGGTAATCAGTCCCTCAGCCTGGAGTGAATGTGCTGGTACTACACCTTCAGTTTGTATGAGATTTTTACTTGGATTAAAATCATGTTGAGAGATACAGTTCTCTGGTCCTCTAGTTCATTTATATTTGTCTTAGTGCATTAACAGAACTTTGACACTTTTCAAAATAAATTACACAAGTGAGAATGTCAGAAAATATGCCATGAACATTAGTAATAATTATATAAGAACAATTTAATGACATCAGCCATTTCTCACCAAGGTAGAGGCTGAATAAAAAAAAAAAAAAATTTTTAACACATAGGCCATTTCCCACTGAGACAGGGTGACCCAAAAAAGAAAAAAAAAACTTTCATCATTCAACACTTTCACCATCATTCATACATAATCACTGTCTTTGCAGAGGCACTCAGATACGACAGTTTAGATGTCACTCAGAGAGAGCAACATGTTCACAATCACTCATTCTTAAGTTTTTCTTCCAGAAGTACATGGCTTGTTAATTAGCAACATCTCTTCTCCATCCTTCAGAGTGGGCACTGTACCTCCAGCCTCCAGAACTCAAATCTATCTAACTGGCTTCCTTGAATCCCTTCATAAATGCAGCCTTGCTCACTCCAACAGCACTTTAAAATCCCCAAAATCACTTTTCTCCACTCTCATCTAACTTATTTATAAAGGATTTGTATGTTTATTATGCATAAGGACATTGGAGTGTGACCATGGTAACATGAAAAGATTCAGGGACACTGATGATCCAAATTTGAGTCCTGGAGGTGGAAAGCATAGTACCTTCACTCTAAAGGAGAGGTGACGATGTTGCAGACTTCTTTCCGAATTGTGATGTCAGCATACTACTGGCAAGACCACAACTGACTGAATGGTGAATGTGTTATTCTTTTTTTTATGATACCTTACCTCAGTGGGAGACAGGTGGCATCTTAATAAAAAAAAAAAACAGTTTGTGATTGTTTTTTTTTTTTTTTTCAGATTGCTGATCTTTATAATAGCCAAGAACAGATAAAAAATAAGAAGACATCAGGAAAAGCAGTTGAAGAAGACTTCTATTAACTACATTGCTTTAAGTAGATCTACATTTAGTTTAGTTAAGGCACAATACAAAAAAAAAAAAGCCAAGGCAGTCTTACCTGCATATAGATGTTTGTTATACTTATTCACTGTATATATACATATATACGTATACTATATATAGATATTTGAAGTATGCTGTGGTGAATGCTGTGCGTTTGTTGTTGGTTTAAGGAAGAATACTTGTAAATACTTTCATTTGTAAGACTAGTACAAGAATGATAATTATTATTACCAGTGTTATTTTTAACTTTTGATATATGGTATTAAGGAATTACCCACTAATATACTGTAATTTTAAATAAAAACAGTACATTGCCATGTTGGGCGAGAGTATAACTAATAAATAACCCTTAATATTGTTTGCACCAAATTTGTTTTATGTCCTTGTATTCCTTCAGAGAAGTGCTAGTGAAGGGTTCTTAATCCAAGGATTTGGAGCTACTCACCCCTTGGACTTGGTTTAGCGCTTCTATTTGATTATAATAATAATAATAATCACCCCTTGGACCATTTTAATTTCCTATCCCTGAGCCAGTGTCTGACTCCTATGGGTTTAGTACTCCCTAATATAATAATGTCCTCTATTGGCCCATGACCATGTGTGTTGGCTATTTTGCCTTAAAATTTCTTAGATGCCTTGATGCTGGTGAAGGGCTCTTGATCTAGGGAATTGGATCTGCTCCAATTCCCTGAATGCCTTCCATCTTCCTTCCCACAGGTGCTGTATAATCCCTATGGGTTTAGCACTCCTCCATAATAATCTTAAACCAAGGACTGAGTTAACCTTCCCTTCTGGGGATTGAACCGATTGCCTCCCAGTACCCAGGTGCTCTGAACCTGATGGGTTTTGCACTTTCCAGTTTTTAATTGGGAAATGTTCAAGCCATATGGATCATATAGTGCCTGGAAGACAATCAGGTTCAATCCAAAGAAAGGATTGAGCCCCTAACTAGTGTCAAGTTACCTCCCTTGGGGAAGGAAGGTGGCATATCCTCATGAATATAATTACAGTACAGTGGTACCTCGAGTTACGAGCTTAATTCATTCCAGACGGCTATTCAAGTGCCGATTCCGAAGGAATTTTTTCCCATAAAAAATAATGAAAATTAGATTAATCCATTTCAGACCCCCAAAAATACACTTACAAAAGCACCTACAAAAATACACTTACATAATTGTTCGAGTTGGGAGCTGCTCGTAAGTAGAGGTACCACTGTACAGTGGACCCCCTCCGAGTTACGAGCACCTCGGAAATTGTACAATTATGTAAGTGTATATTTTGGGGTCTGATATGGACTAACCTACTTGACATTATTCCTTAAGGGAGAAAATTCGTTCGGTAATGGCACTTGAGCAGCCTTCTGGAATTAATTATGCTCGTAACTCGGGGTTTCACTGTACAGTGGACCCTCGGTTAACGAATACCCCGGAAATCGTGCAATTATGTAAGTATAATTTTGTAAGTTCTTGTGGAAGTGTATTTTTGGGGGTCTGAAATAGACTAACCTACGTGAAATTTTTCCTTAAGGGAGTAAATTCGTTCGGTAATGGCACTTGAGCAGACTTCAGGAGTGAAGTTTTTACGAAACTCGGGGGTCCACTGTATATATGTATTTTGTTCTGTAAGGTAAGAATGCAATGAAGACATTGAGTGCTCTTGGATCAACCCCTAATTGCCACTCATTTTCCTAAGCACTGTATATGACCTTTATGGATTTAGTGCTCACCCCATTTCTGCAATTCTAATAGATTTGACAAAAAGGACAAATATTCAACACGCGGGGTATATTAAAACGTTTTACCTGCATAGCAGACTTTATCAGTTCAATACAGAGGTAACTAGACTGGAGATAGTGGGAAGGTAATATTAAGGTGTACCATCCCTCAGTTTTAATAGAAGGCCAAGGGACTAAACACATTAAAATAACCTCCTTACTACTTTCATCTTTTCCAGTACAATAGTCACTTCTATATTAGATTGAAAAAGCCTGCTGTGCAGGCAAATTATTATAATCAAAGCACTAAACTGCCAAGGGTCATGCAGTCCTGCACAGGCAAAACATCCCATGAATAAAGATACCCAGGCGTTACACGTGTCTCATTCATCAATCTCCTAAATCATATTAATTGTATGTTTCCCTTTTTTTCTGACCTTTCTGCAATGTTCTCTTGACAGCATCAGTGGCTAGAGAACAGGTATGCTGATATTGACACTATGTCAAGACACTAAGGAAACATTTCTCCAGAAAAGGCCTTTTCAATCCTGGTAAAGAGAAATCAGAACAAGCAGTACTTACAGTGCAAGACATCAGCTGAGTATAAGCTAAATGTGGGTTGATGTATTGGAGGTAACATACTGTTTAATCTTTAACAATTGGTTAAACACACATACGTGAAGGCAGTGGGCTTGCTGCAGTGCTCTGTGGTGCAGCTTCATTCATCTAATGTCAGGCAGATCCTGCTGCCACCCAATGGAGCCAGGAGGCATGACGTTCGTGGCGGGTGTTCTCTAATTGCAATATCCAGGTTGTGTAGTAATCAGTTTGCCAAGATACTTTGAATATAACTACCATATTTTTGTGGGATGATGAGTGCTATCATGGCAGCCTCTAAATACTTATGATGGTGTAGGTCACTTTTATGTATAATCAACTTGGCTTCTCCATACTCATGCAGTGGCTCTGCTTGCTTCTGTGTTAGATACAAGCATTGTTCTGGTTGTCATGGTTGCAAGCAATTTTTGTGCTCACATACTCTTTTTTTTTCCTCACGAATCGTAGAGAAGCCAAGTTAATTACACACGAAAATTACCTACACCATCGAGAATGTTTAGAGGCTGCCATGATAGTCACTACCATCATCCCACAAAAATTTGTTATTTATAGCATTCCCAAAGTCTTGACAAACTGATTACTCCCCAACTTGGATACTGCATTAGATGACACCAGCCAGCAGCATTATGCCTGCTGCCTCCATTGGATAGGATCAAGAGGACACATTAGGTGACACAAAGCTGTACCACGGACCACTGCAGCAAGCCTACTGGCCTTGCTCATATAGTATATGTCTAACCTATTTGTAAAGCTTATCCAGTAATCTAATATGTTACTCTTATTTTTTGCCTATGCTCACCTGACCTCTTACATGAGGACGTCATCTTCATAATGTAACCATGTGACGCTGATGGGATGATGTTGGTGAAGCGTTCAGCTTTGCCAACATTCGCCAGCATCACATGGTTACGTCATGTAGACGACGTCCTCATAATAACTCCCAAATGTGTTGATGTGCAGAATCTTCAGGGAAGACTCAACACAGTTGAACCGGCAATATAGTTTACACTTGAAGAAGAGTCCAGTGACAAGCTACTTTTCCTAGATGTCCTCATTCACAAAGTAGATAACACACTAAGGTTTCAAGTTTACAGGAAGCCTACAAACAAAAGCAATCTCTCACACATATTCCAGTAGATACTAAAACCAAAAGAGGCATCATCAGATTTTTCCTAAGAGCATACTGAATTTCCAGTGCAGAGTTTCTGGACGAGGAATATAGATACATACACCAAACCTTCAATGAGCTACATTTTCCTTACCCTTCCATCAAAGACTGCAAGAAAAGAGCCCTTCAGATCATCAATTCTCCAAGCATTAACACCACTCCTAACAAAGTTATAATCCTTCCCAACAGCCAGGTTGCACTGAACATCCTGTAGTACTCGCACAAGCTAACACCATAAAAGATCTGACTAGGACGAAATTGAAGAACCCTGAACCAATCAACGCAGGGATTTATACAATCCCCTGTGGAGGTTGGGACAATATATGTAGGTGAAACAGTAAGAAACCTCGAAACATGTCGGTGAACACATTAATGCACGTAGGAACGATAACTTGAACAACATTTGTGTACATCTGAATTTTGTCAACCACCTGATGAAATTCAACGACGCCCATCTAACGATTAAAGAATCCAATTTCCGTAGACGTAAATGCCTTGAATTATATCATTAATTGCTATTTCTAACACAAAATAAAAGCAGCTTCATCATCTCTGAAGAATTGTCCTCAAAACAATAAACCCTGCCATCACAAAGCTACTACCACAAGAAGAACTACTACTACTAAAGTGCTATATGACCCTAGTGGGTTTAGCACTTGGTTTTGATTATAATACCAACACAAGTACTACTACCTGCAATGATTGTGCTTTTCACCTCACTCTATACCTATATACATCCTCTGTTCTTGTGTTGTTCACTTCTGTCATGGCAGGCGTTCAACACACCTCCAGAGAATCTCCCGAGTTGTTCTGGCACTCGGGCGGTGGCCTGAGTGCCAGGAATGGGAAAGTCACCGCACCCTTGTCATAGGGCTGTAAACGGTACTTGACATGAAGACGGCTCACCATGCCCTTGTCATAGGCAGGGACGGATCTACTATGAAACTAATAAAGCTTAAGCTACAGGGCCCCTAATCCCGGAGGGGCCCCAGAAGCCACTTTAGTCCACATTGCTTAACAATTTTGCATCTACTGTACGAGTTTGGGTTGCAAAGTGGCCCCCATAACTGCTCAAGCTTCAGGGCCCCAAAATTGTAGATCCGCCACTGGTCATAGGATTGCCCCTTCTATAGGGCTGTAAACGGCATATCACTTGTACAAACTCCGATACTCCTTCAGGAGTTGCTACCGGGTCCCCATGTGGAGGACCCAGGCCACGACCTGTCCTGGCAAACCTACATGAACATGATTTATTTGTAATGGCTTGACATAGCTCCTGGAGAGCAAAACGTTACCACAATAATATGTCACATTAGTTGCACTTGTGTCCTTTTACATGACATTGTCGGTAATTCTACCAACATTATTACACTTTCATCATGCAACCTCCATCTATCTTACCACCTCCCTCTATCACAGTACCTCCATCTTCATCTATCATACAACCTCCTCCACACTACCACCATCTATTTTACCACCATCACCCTTTATCTATCATACCACCTACCTCCCTCACACTACCTCCATCTGTCTTACCATCTCAGGTTACTACAATGTCCCCAGCAGGAATTTTGCAGCGTCGTCGAGAATAATATTGTCACCTCCACACCATCACGCCCTCCACCACCCCTCTACTATCCCTCCACTCCTCCACCACTCCATCTTCAGTGGGTCGTTCACTGTTTTCCTTATCAGATTTTCTGTGTTTTACGAGAGGTTAACTTTGATTTGTTACCTCATGTATTGGTGTATTTGTGAGTGTATGTTGGTGTATTTGTGAGTATATTGATGTATTTGTGAGTGTATATTGGTGTATTTGTGAGTGTATATTGGTGTATTTGTGAGTGTATGTAGGTGTATTTGTGAGTGCATGTTGGTGTATTTGTGAGTGTATTGATGTATTTCTCAGGACAATGACTGGCCGCTTAAGTGGGATGTGAGAGCCAATGGATGGCAGCTTAAGTGGGATGTGAGGGGGCAATCAATGGCAGCTTAAGTGAGATGTGGGAGGGCAAAGAATGGCAGCTTAAGTGGGATGTTGGAGGGCAATGGATGGCAGCTTTAGCGTTAAGCTGGATGAACGAAGGAAAGTCTGAGGTGTTGAGAAGGAACCATCAATCTTAGGAGTGTGTGACGTACATAGTCAACACCCTCCTGCCCTCCCACCACCCTCCTGGCTCTCCCACCACCCTCCTGTTTCTCCCGCCACCCTCCTGCCTCTCCCACCACCCTCCTGCCCCTCCCACCACCCTCCTGCCTCCCCGCCACCCTCCTGCCCCTCCCACCACCCTCCTGCCTCTCCCACTATCCTCCTGCCTCTCCCGCCACCCTCCTGCCTCTCCCGCCACCCTCCTGCCTCGCCCGCCACCCTCCTGCCTCGCCCGCCACCCTCCTGCCTCGCCCACCACCCTCCTGCCTCTCCCACTATCCTCCTGCCTCTCCCACCACCCTCCTGCCTCGCCCACCACCCTCCTGCCTCGCCCACCACCCTCCTGCCTCGCCCACCACCCTCCTGCCCCGCCCACCACCCTCCTGCCCCTCCCACCACCCTCCTGCCCCTCCCACTATCCTCCTGCCTCTCCCACCACCCTCCTGCCTCGCCCACCACCCTCCTGCCTCGCCCACCACCCACCTGCCCCTCCCACCACCCTCCTGCCCCTCCCACCACCCTCCTGCCCCGCTCACCACCCTCCTGCCTCGCCCACCACCCTCCTGCCTCGCCCACCACCCTCCTGCCTCGCCCACCACCGACCTGCCCCTCCCACCACCCTCACTCTATATACACGTAGACACGTAGATATACGCACCTCTCTCTCTCTCTCTATACGTATATATATATATATATATATATATATATATATATATATATATATATATATATATATATATATATATATATATAATTGTCTTTGTTGTTGTTGGGTCTAAATGTTACCAAAAAATAATTGTTGGTAATTACTCTGAGTTTATAATTGTGCTCACTAACAAGGGAGAGAGATTGTTGAAGTCATGTTTGTGTACTCACCGAGTTGTGGTTGCAAGGGTCGAGTCACGGCTCCTGGCCCCGCTCTGTGTCTGTCTCTTGAGTCGTTCCTTCCGTACGAGGGAAGAAAAAAATATTAGTAATAAATAATAATAATGAACAAGATGTATTATGTACAGAGCCAGACCCTCGAGGGAGGTTCCTTGATGCTGGTGAGGGGCTCTTGATCCAGGGAAATGTATCTGTATGATCCAGTTCCCTGGATTGAACCTAAATGCCTTCCATCCCCCCCCCAATTAAAGGCTTTAGCGCTCCTCATGACAATAATAATAATTATAATATCAATAACACTAATAATAATATCAATAACAATAATAATCATACCAATAACAATAATAATATTATTATTAATACAAGCTACTCTTGACATGACCCACAACTCTTAGTTTAAGTGAGAGTAAAAGGTACACTTGAGAGGTGCTTCAAGAGTGTGGCCGCCTCAGGTCAGTGTACTCTGCAACACAACCTATTAACACCCTTCCATCCCTCGACACCTTAATTAAGATCACCATCCTTACTGATCCTGATATACTCTCCACCCTGGCTGGTCTTTCATACGGCATAGTACATCCTACGTAGTACATCCTTCATCCTATATAGTACATCCTACTTATTACATCCTGCCCGCAGCACTCTGACCCTTCTTATAATAATAATAATATCTTTATTTACTACAAGTACAAGTACAAGGTATACAGACCATAGCTGACATCAATGACATACTACTATATAGAAAGTCCCTTGTTATTACCTGGAGTTTACCTGGAGAGAGTTCCAGGGGTCAACGCCCCTGCGGCCCGGTCTGTGACCAGGCTTCAATGTTATGCTGAGCATTTCCCGCAAATTAGGTCAGTTTTATCCCAGGATGCGACCCACACCAGTCCACTAACACCCAGGTACCCATTTTAAACTGATGGGTGAACAGGGTCAGCAGGTGTCTAATGTTTGCAGCCATATCGGAGGAGATTCGAACCTCGGACCTCAGTGTGTGAGCCGAGTGCGCTAGCCATCGACCTACGGCACACCGTACATTAAAGTAGAATAGTCACCTGAAGTATACCTGGAGGGTGTTTCGGGGGTCAACGCCCCTGGGGCCTGGCACATGACCAGGCCCCGTGGTGGATCAGGGCATGATAAGATTTTGTTGGGATTTTTAACCCCGGAGGGTTAGCCACCCAGGGTAATGGAAGACAGTACGTCATCAAGGACTGCCTGTCTTATTTCCATTGGGGTCTACCACGCTACCACACATTCATTTCATCATTTTGATAATATTACCATACTAGTATCTTCGTTATTAACTAAAACGAAGATTTTGGATCATTGTACTATTATCCAATCCATCTTTCATCATATGTTTGTAATTTTAACTAATGAGAAATGGGTATGTGTCTTGTAGTGGTCTCATTGATATGTATAAGTACGTAACTATGATTGGATAATTCAAGAGTAGTATTGCTAGTTTGTGACTTCTGAGGTTGGCGCCAACTTATTAATTATATCACGTGACCCGACTTGACCTATGGTTCAAGGGGGATTGTCTAGGGCAGTGATTCTCAACCAGGGGTAAATTTACCCCTTGCGGGTAAACAATTACAAGGCAAGGGGTAAATATTAGTGTGCAGAAACCTGAATAATTTATTTTGTCCTGACCTTCTTGTTTTTCTGTCCCTTTACGATGGCGATAAATTTTTTGTATGGACGTGAGGGGGTAAATGAAGAAATACATCAAGCCGAGGTGGTTAATGAAGGAGGAAACATTGAGAACACCTGGTCTAGGGAGGGTCTTACCTGTGTTGAGAGATGGTCTATACTCAGAAATCACTCTAGCTGTACTTACGCTATGGAGCACAGGAGGCTTGAACCTAGCCTGCACATGTAGTGGGCTTACCACTGTATAAGGAGATATCTATACCCAAGTGGATTAAGACTAGTAATTCATTCTACTGTGTATACCAAAAGTCTCTGAGGAGACATTAAAATCCCAGTGTACTAGTTCTCTTAAGACTGTCTGAACAACGTGATATACTATGTCTGTGTTGATTGAATTACGTTGGATCTGTGTAATGTCTTGTATAGATTATAGTCATTTAATAATTACGATTATGTCAAGACTAAGTATATGAAAGTAATGTCTTGTACCACTTTGATAAGAACTTAAAGGAACCCCAAACAGTTCATCTTTATATATATATATATATATATATATATATATATATATATATATATATATATATATATATATATATATATATATATATATATATATATAAATGGTAGAAAAACAAGGAATGTCAGGTTAGTTAAAGATTATTACGAGACTAAGAGGATCAACCTTTTCTTCATAGACAATTATCTGTTCTCATTACAACATAAAGCAATTACATTCATCAATCACGTAATAGTGACCTTAAATTTTGTTCCCCAGGATGCCACCCACACCAGTCGACTAACACCCAGGTACCTACTTGCTTGCTAAGTGAGCGGGACAGGTGTAAGGAAACACGTCCAATGATTCCATCGTTGCCGGAGATCGAACCACTGACACTGTGTGTGAAGCGAGTGTTGCCCACCAGGCTGTTACTGCTGGCCGCACGTAAGCCGACGTATGAGCCACAGCCCGGCTGGTCAGGTACTGATTTTAGGTGCCTGTCCAGCGCCTTGTTGAAGACAGCCAGAGGTCTATTGGTAAACCCCCCTATGTATGTTGGGAGATAGTTGAACAGTCTTGGGCCCCTGACACTGTGTTGTCTCTCAGTGTACTCGTGGCCCCCCTGCTTTTCATTGGGGAAATGTTGCATCTCCTGCCGAGTCTTTTGCTTTCGTAGGGAGTGACATTATCAATACCAATTCAAGGACATAATAGGAAGACTGTGGAACTATATACAAAAGATGAGAAAATCAGTCCCTCAGTCTTGAAGATCATCGTAGTCATGAAGACTTCGGTCCTCTTCACCAACATAGACTTTATACACACAATAGTAGCGACCAGCGAAGAGGCAGGGCCAGGAGCCGTGAACTGACCCCTGCAACCACAAATAGGAAAGTACAAATAGGTCAGTACAGTAACTCGTTTCTTGCTCTCTTCTACTAGTTACGCTTACAGAGAAGAGGCAAGTGGGATGGGAGAGATAGGGATAGGGGCAGTAAGAGACAGTGGGGCAATGAGAGACAGTGGGGCAGTGAGAGACAGTGGGGCAGTGAGAGACAGTGGGGCAGTGAGATACAGTGGGGCAGTGAGAGACAGTGGGGCAGTGAGAGACAGTGGGGCAGTAGAGACAGTGGGGCAGTGGGGGAGTGAGAGACAGTGGGGCAGTGAGAGACAGTGGGGCAGTGAGAGACAGTGGGGCAGTGAGAGACAGTGGGGCAGTGAGAGACAGTGGGGCAGTGAGAGACAGTGGGGCAGTGAGAGACAGTGGGGCAGTGAGAGACAGTGGGGTAGAGTGATAGACAGTGGGGTAGAGTGAGAGACAGTGGGACAGTGAGAGACAGTGGGACAGTGAGAGACAGTGGGGTATACCTGGAGAGAGTTCCAGGGGTCAACGCCCCTGCGGCCCGGTCTGTGACCAGGCCTCATGTTGGATCAGAGTCTGATCAACCAGGCTGTTACTGCTGGCCGCACGCAGTCCAACGTACGAACCACAGCCTGGCTGGTCAGGTACCGACATTAGGTGCCTGTCCAGTGCCTGCTTGAAGACAGCCAGGGGTTTGTTGGTAATCCCCCTGATGTATGCTGGGAGGCACTTGAACAGTCTTGGGCCCCTGACACTTATTGTGTTGTCTCTCAACGTGCTAGTGGCACCCCTGCTTTTCATTGGGGGAATGTTACATCGTCTGCCGAGTCTTTTGCTTTCGTAGGGAGTGACTCGTAGAGTGAGAGACAGTGAGACTTTCAGTCAGTACTTATATTCGACATTTGAGCAATAACATGCTAGAAAACGCCTCGGACTGCTCCGAAACCTCAAAATATCCAACAGAGAAGCATGACACGCAACCAAGGACCGTGCCTCGACCCCCCCAGACAACACGAATAGGCGAACACAGAACACAAACGCGCAGATCAAAGATTTCAACAATTCCGTCTCGCACACTTTTCAGCTAGAGTCGCGTCCTGGTAATGAGTCAATTACAACCGGCCCTCAGGTGTCCCGCCAGGTACCTCACATCTTTCATAAATCAGCAAAGCCAAACACCCGAAACTCATTACCATAGACACACATACTATTATAATAATAATAATTAATAAAATTATCGTTAATAATAATTAATAATGACCATTATTATTAATTAAAAATAATACTAAAATACTAATTAATAACAATAATAATAATTAATAATAATTAAAATAATCAATAATTATCGTAATTACAATTAACAATTAAACTAAAAATTATCATTAATAATAATAAATCAGACCTCCCACCAAGAACGACCAGGTTTGAACCCTAGCTGACGACCAGACTCAATGTTCACTGCTCCTTCGGCGACAGACGACCTGATCCGTCAGGCTATTAGTATTTGCGACCCCTGGACCCATGTAGCAGATCAGGAACTTTTGTAGTTTACCCCTTGAAGACTTCTTGGAGGTGGCCAAGTTCTCCTGGTATCCCAGACGGTACCAGTATATCCTAAACTACCTCGTTAACCGTAAACAAGCACTCAAAATTTGCATTCGATCGGATGAGGAGTTCTTGAGTTATGAGCGAAATATAATAATATACACAGAGGTGTATTTCTCATCGTGTATATATACACTATGTGTATATTTCACTGTGTATATACATTGAGAGATTACTCTATTTCATACATTAAAACAGTGTTCTTGTCTGGTGGTGAGAAAAAAAGGTTAAGTGTAGCCTTAATAACCATGGTTTAGTCGATGGGTTTTAAACCCCATAAACCAACTTATTAATAATATTATTATTATTTTAATAGAACAAACCCGAGAGGATACAAGGGATGACTATTATTATTATTATTATAATCATAACCAAGCGGTAAACCCACAAGGGTGACACAGCGCTCTGCAGGGATGACTATGTTATTTAGTGCATTGATAAGGCCGAGTTGGTCTTGATGACTATCCTACTATTGAAATGATGGGGTTTCCTTGGGGATAGTCCCATGGGAAATGAGGATGGGGTGGATGAGGTTTGGTCCGAGGAAGCGGAGGTTCTTAATTTCTTAAAAAGAGTCCTTTAGTGGATTAAAGGAAGCCAGCTTGAAGGACCCCCAAGGATGATGTTCTTTTTATTTTGGTGGGAAGGCAGCCAGCGGATGTTGAGTCAGGGCGAGCGTCCTGTGACCAGTGTCAGGAGACACTGTCCCTGTGACCAGTGTCAGGAGACACTGTCCCTGTGACCAGTGTCAGCAGACACTGCCCCTGTGACCAGTCAGGAGACACTGCCCCTGTGACCAGTGTCAGGAGACACTGTCCTTGTGACCAGTGTCAGGAGACACTGTCCCTGTGACCAGTGTCAGGAGACACTGTCCCTGTGACCGGTGTCAGGAGACACTGTCCCTGTGACCAGTGTCAGGAGATACTGTCCCTGTGTCCAGTGTCAGGAGACACTGCCCCTGTGACCAGTCAGGAGACACTGCCACTGTGACCAGTCAGGAGACACTGCCCCTGTGACCAGTCAGAAGACACTGTCCCTGTGACCGGTGTCATGAGACACTGTCCCTGTGACCAGTGTCAGCAGACACTGTCCCTGTGACCAGTGTCAGGAGACACTATCCCTGTGACCAGTCAGGAGACACTGTCCCTGTGACCAGTGTCAGCAGACACTGTCCCTGTGACCAGTGTCAGCAGACACTGTCCCTGTGACCAGTCAGGAGACACTGTCCCTGTGACCAGTGTCAGGAGACACTGTCCCTGTGACCAGTGTCAGGAGACACTGTCCCTGTGACCAGTGTCTGGAGACACTATCCCTGTGACCAGTCAGGAGACACTGTCCCTGTGACCAGTGTCAGGAGACACTGTCCCTGTGACCAGTGTCAGGAGACACTGTCCCTGTGACCAGTGTCAGGAGACACTGTCCCTGTGACCAGTGTCAGGAGACACTGTCCCTGTGACCAGTGTCAGGAGACACTGTCCCTGTGACCAGTGTCAGGAGACACTGTCCCTGTGACCAGTGTCAGGAGACACTGTCCCTGTGACCAGTGTCAGGAGACACTGTCCCTGTGACCAGTGTCAGGAGACACTGTCCCTGTGACCAGTGTCAGGAGACACTGTCCCTGTGACCAGTGTCAGGAGACACTGTCCCTGTGACCAGTGTCAGGAGACACTGTCCCTGTGACCAGTGTCAGGAGACACTGTCCCTGTGACCAGTGTCGGAGACACTTCCCTGTGACCAGTCAGGAGACACTGTCCCTGTGACCAGTGTCAGGAGACACTGTCCCTGTGACCAGTGTCAGGAGACACTGTCCCTGTGACCAGTGTCTGGAGACACTATCCCTGTGACCAGTCAGGAGACACTGTCCCTGTGACCAGTGTCAGGAGACACTGTCCCTGTGACCAGTGTCAGGAGACACTGTCCCTGTGACCAGTGTCAGGAGACACTGTCCCTGTGACCAGTGTCAGGAGACACTGTCCCTGTGACCAGTGTCAGGAGACACTGTCCCTGTGACCAGTGTCAGGAGACACTGTCCCTGTGACCAGTGTCAGGAGACACTGTCCCTGTGACCAGTGTCAGGAGACACTGTCCCTGTGACCAGTGTCAGGAGACACTGTCCCTGTGACCAGTGTCAGGAGACACTGTCCCTGTGACCAGTGTCAGGAGACACTGTCCCTGTGACCAGTGTCAGGAGACACTGTCCCTGTGACCAGTGTCAGGAGACACTGTCCCTGTGACCGGTGTCAGGAGACACTGTCCCTGTGACCAGTGTCAGGAGACACTGTCCCTGTGACCAGTGTCAGGAGACACTATCCCTGTGACAAGTGTCAGGAGATACTGTCCCTGTGACCAGTGTCAGGAGACACTGTCCCTGTGACCAGTGTCAGGAGACACTGTCCCTGTGACCAGTGTCAGGAGACACTGTCCCTGTGACCAGTGTCAGGAGACACTGTCCCTGTGACCAGTGTCAGGAGACACTGTCCCTGTGACCAGTGTCAGGAGACACTGTCCCTGTGACCAGTGTCAGGAGACACTGTCCCTGTGACCAGTGTCAGGAGACACTGTCCCTGTGACCAGTGTCAGGAGACACTGTCCCTGTGACCAGTGTCAGGAGACACTGTCCCTGTGACCGAGTGTCAGAGACACTGTCCCTGTGACCAGTGTCAGGAGACACTGTCCCTGTGACCGTGTCAGGAGACACTGTCCCTGTGACAGTGTCAGGAGACACTGTCCCTGTGACCAGTGTCAGGAGACACTGTCCCTGTGACCAGTGTCAGGAGACCCTATCCCTGTGACAAGTGTCAGGAGATACTGTCCCTGTGACCAGTGTCAGGAGACACTGTCCCTGTGACCAGTGTCAGGAGACACTGTCCCTGTGACAGTGTCAGGAGACACTGTCCCTGTGACCAGTGTCAGGAGACACTGTCCCTGTGACCAGTGTCAGGAGACACTGTCCCTGTGACCAGTGTCAGGAGACCTATCCCTGTGACAAGTGTCAGGAGATACTGTCCCTGTGACCAGTGTCAGGAGACACTGTCCCTGTGACCAGTGTCAGGAGATACTGTCCCTGTGTCCAGTGTCAGGAGACACTGCCCCTGTGACCAGTCAGGAGACACTGCCCCTGTGACCAGTCAGGAGACACTGCCCCTGTGACCGGTGTCAGCAGACACTGTCCCTGTGACCAGTGTCAGGAGCCACTGTCCCTGTGACCAGTGTCAGGAGACACTGTCCCTGTGACCGGTGTCAGGAGACACTGTCCCTGTGACCGGTGTCAGGAGACACTGTCCCTGTGACCGGTGTCAGGAGACACTGTCCCTGTGACCAGTGTCAGGAGATACTGTCCCTGTGACCGGTGTCAGGAGACACTGTCCCTGTGACCGGTGTCAGGAGACACTGTCCCTGTGAACAGTGTCAGGAGACACTGTCCCTGTGACCAGTGTCAGGAGACACTGTCCCTGTGACCGGTGTCAGGAGACACTGTCCCTGTGACCAGTGTCAGGAGACACTGTCCCTGTGACCAGTGTCAGGAGACACTGTTCCTGTGACCAGTGTCAGGAGACACTGTCCCTGTGACCAGTGTCAGGAGACACTGTCCCTGTGACCAGTGTCAGGAGACACTGTCCCTGTGACCAGTGTCAGGAGACACTGTCCCTGTGACCAGTGTCAGGAGACACTGTCCCTGTGACCAGTGTCAGGAGACACTGTCCCTGTGACCAGTGTCAGGAGACACTGTCCCTGTGACCGGTGTCAGGAGACACTGTCCCTGTGACCGGTGTCAGGAGACACTGTCCCTGTGACCAGTGTCAGGAGACACTGTCCCTGTGACCAGTGTCAGGAGACCCTGTCCCTGTGACCGGTGTCAGGAGACACTGTCCCTGTGACCAGTGTCAGGAGATACTGTCCCTGTGTCCTGGTGACCAGCGTCTGGCTGACCCCTTCTTAGGAGTCAGGGGTCAGTCTCCCCCTCTCCCGACACTCCAATACACCCCCTCCCCCCTTCCTTCAAAAACAACGATCTATACTCATCCTGCCCCACCACGATAAGCTGAGTCAGTTTCCTGACATAAACCCGCATGGGCTACCCCACATCTAAGTGAACAAACCGAAATATCCCAATAAAATTACTATTATTTTTCTTATAATGATAATTATCATTATTTCTATATTATTATTATTATTTTATATTTCTTAAAGTAACAACCACATAAAGTCATATATAATTTTTGAAATATTTAAAAATTTACATAAAATTTTGCAGCAATCAATTTTTTTTGGAGTCGACGTCTGACCTCATAGCAAACAGCTTAATAAGCTTATTTTTTTTTGAGGGAGAGGGAGTGGAGGGGAGACTTTTTTTGAAAATAATTGAACTGTGTTGGGGGCAGCGCGCCCCCTCCACTACACTGTTGTTGTAATTAGGCTCCAATTATATTATTCATAACCTTATTAATATGTATTGTAATTGTTATTATAATTAATATCACTGTACTGTCGGAGAGCCTATTAAAAAAACGCAATTCAGGTTGGATTATCAGTTTAAAATAGAATTATCAACGTGCATCAACAACCTGAGTGATCACTAACAAGACCTTGAACACCAGACGGAGGGTCGAGTCTGCACCGCTGCTTGACTCACACAGGTTTAGCGCCACACAAAATATAATAGTTAGGTAAGGTTCGTCAGGAAACAGGACAAGTGTTTCCTGACGCTGCTCTTACATGATGACCCACCGTTGGAGCTTTTGGTCATCTGACCAAGGCCTTCCGCTGGCTTACCGGCCCACCCCTTTAAAAATTATAGTCTATTAAAAAAGGAGGAAGAGGTGTTGATTCGCCGGGAATTCTCCCGGCCCGGGTCTATTCCAGATGGTGACCCGGCTCCGGCTCCCTCTCGTGGGAGTATCTGAGACCTATGTCTCCCATGGGAGGAGGTACAAGTACCCCCTCATCGTTGGGACCAACTGTCCCCAGGTCTAGCCACATTCCCCACCAGCACGGAGCTCGTAGGGAGAAGCTAGGCCTCTGTGGTCTGTCATCTTTCCTGACGGGAAGGGCAGGCTTGCGAGCTGCAGATGGTAGCAAGCTCCAGCTTTGGCACCTACCCTGCCCTAAAAGGGTTGGGCATGGTCCGCCTGTCCATCTATATTAAAAAATGTTCAGTTCAAGGACTCACAGGTAAGGACCCACTAGGGGCAAGTGGGGACAGACGAAGAATAGCCGGTGAGAGGAAGAGCTGCAGTCGAAGAAAAGAGTCAGGACTAAACCCAACCGTGTGTGTGTGTATATATATATATATATATATATATATATATATATATATATATATATATATATATATTCTCCATGGGGAAGTGGAACAGAATTCTTCCTCCGTAAGCCATGCGTGTCGTAAGAGGCGACTAAAATGCTGGGAGCAAGGGGCTAGTAACCCCTTCTCCTGTATATATTACTAAATGTAAAATGGGAAACTTTCGTTTTTCATTTTGGGCCACCCCACTTCGGTGGAAACGGCCGACGTGTTAAAAAAAAATATATATATATATATATATATATATATATATATATATATATATATATATATATATATATATATATATATATATATATATATATATATATATATATATATATATATATATATATATATATTACTAATGTAGCATTTTTCCAATGATTCTCAGAGTACCTAAATTTTATGGAAATATTTAAAGTACTTTAAGTAGATTTAACGTAAGATAAGTCAGTAAAGTGTAGTTTATTTTTAGTATTTTAATTATACTTTCCACAAATAGCTACTTATTTGACGTCAGCCAAAACTCATAAAATTTTGCCTCATTCAAGTTTTTCGTTCTGAGTGGCGCTGCCATCTTGGTCCAACACAACTTCCGACTCTTGGGGAAACTCAGCCATTAATTCTATTTTCTTTTTTCTCTCTGCGATATTGTCATTTCCAGGTCCCACTGCTGTTTTAACTCCCTGATTGCCGCATTTTCTGCATAATTACTGTTAGGATTTCATTATGAAAACAGCTCTGCGTCTGGGATAACGTGATTATTTTAATTTTTTGTTGTTATTTCAAGTTTTGTAAGGATTTTTTTTAGATAGAATTGGCAACGGGAAGTTAGCAGTGGGTGACATACGTTACCAAGAGTTTGGGATATTATATATCGGACAGACACCATTCCCACGAGCCCTCCTAGTGCGGGGAAGATGGCAGACCAGAGGCCAAGCTTCTCCCTACGAGCCCTGTGAGGGTGGGGAATGTGGCTAGGCCTGGGGACAGTTGGCCCCGGAAGATGACTAGGTACTTGTACCTCCTCCCATGGGAGACATAGGTCTCACGACACTCCCACGACCGGGTCACCATCTGGAAAAGACCTGAGCCGGGAGAGTACCGGCGAATCAAGGAAGAGGAGGAGGTATTATATATCAGACAGACACCATTCCCATGAGCCCTCCTAGGGCGGGGAAGGTGCCAGAATCAAGAAGGGATATAATAATTTAAAGGGTTAGAGTGTCAAGCCAGTGGAAGGCCTCGGTCAGATGACCAAAAGCTCCAGCTGTGGGTCATCATATGACTAAGACCAGCGTCAGGAAACACCTGGAGAAGGTTTTGGGGGTCAAGGCCACCGCGGCTCGGTCTGAGACCAGGCTGTTACTGCTGCCCGCACACAAACTGACGTACGACCCACAGCCCGGTTGATCAGGTTCTGACTTTATTTGCCCTATTTCCTGACAAACCTTAAATAAGGTAAGGTAATATGCTTATGACCCTTGTGTAGTAGATAGACTTCAAACTCGATGTGTGGGATTTTGGATGAGATGAGCACAATAGTTATTATAATAAAGGGCCAGTGTGGTGAGATACTCATCTTTGATGACAGTTCAAAACACCTGTAGCCTCTACCAGGGTTTTTCTTCGATGTTTGGTGTCCTAGTACCCACCAGGGCTGAAAATTGATTATAACTAGGGTTAATGCATGACCAGCTGACACATATTATCAATATGTCAGGTATGTCACCTGTGCTTTGGTCTTGGCCCGCCATCACGGCCTCGAGTGGCTAGTCCTATTCACCTAGCATCGACCCTAGGCACTGTAGTGGAATTAGAGGGATGTACAGTAAAACAGACTTACCTCGTTCATTGTAATGAAAGCCGGTGATGGCTTGAGATGCATAGTGACATTGTGGAGTCTTCACTCCTGTCTTGGTACATGTCGCCTGACAGCTATCACTCGCTAATAGTCCGTAATTATTCATGGCAGTAAGAGTGTCTTCAGTCTTCCTGGAGATTGTCAGTGCACAACTCGGGATTCATATGTACACGAGTATGGTTATGAATGTTTCTGCATCTAACGTGGTGTGGCCCAGCTGGGGATATACACTGGTCACTTCATTACATGTTCACTGGCCGAAATCAAACTGCAATCCGCCTGTTGCAACCTTTGCCCTCCTTTTACGGGCAGTTATCTGCTGGCACTATGTATACAGAGATAGATGCCCGCTCTGGTGACTCAGTTGAATCGAAAGGAGTGGATTCCTTGAGTCTAAGGTGCCGGCTAAGAATACTAATGCTTCTAGAAATATCAGTTTAGGAGCTAATTATTTTGAAATTTTCCCGGTCTTGGGAAATAGCAGTTTCCTCAGACAAACACACGATTGTACACTCTTATGAGACTCCCATAAGAGTGTAGATTCTGCTGGAAATGTGTGGATATTGGGTGTCGGTCTTATCTGCTCTGGATCTACAAACCCATTAGCAGGTGTCTGATTTTCCAGGTTCAGAAACAAGCGTTAAGATAAATGGGCGTTTCTGGTATGCTGCAGTTTGAAACTGCTGAGTTCAGGATGCTTGGTTGTAAGACATGTAAGTTTGCCTCATCTCTGATAGTGCAAAAAGAATAAGGCATGACCCCTCTCATGCTCACTCCTGCTCTCCAGTGGGGGAAAGTAGAAAGAGGCCTTAGCTCCCTCCAGAGGGATTGCCGCCCCCTGAGAGGGGGGTCGACGTCCTTCCCCCCGTTAGCTGATGAATTTTTTTTCCATACTCGGTACACCAACAAGCCAGGTCAAGCCACATGTCTTGATAATGGTGGTAGTGACGGTTGCAACACCACTCACGAACCAACACCAACACTCACCAACACCACCACTCACCAACACCAACACTCACCAACACCAACACTCACCATCATTACAGTCTTCCCAGCCCTGAACTTTCTGATGGGGTACACCAGCTGCTTGTGACCTTGTTGATTATTAGTGTGGGGAGGAGGGTAGGGAGTGAGGGGAGAAGAGGAGGGTAGGGAGTGAGGGGAGAAGAGGAGGGTAGGGAGTGAGGGGAGAAGAGGAGGGTAGGGAGTGAGGGGAGAAGAGGAGGGTAGGGAGTGAGGGAGAGAGGAAGGAGAGGAGAGAGGGTAGGGAGTGAGGGAGAGAGGAGGGTAGGGGTGGGAGAGCTGTTTTGCTACTCTTGGTTAGTTCTTAGTTGTTATTGCATGGTACCCCGTGGCCTGGTGTCAAAAGCTCTCGCTTCACACGGTGAGGGGTCCGGGTTCGATCCCCGGCGAAGGGGTGGAAACATCGGACGTGTTTCCGTACACTGGTTGTCTATGTTCACCCATCAGTAAAATGGGTACCTGGGTGTTAGTGGACTGGTGTGGGTCGCATCCTGGGACAAAACTGACCTAATTTAACCGGAATGCTCTGCATAACAAGGGGTTTTCTATATAGTAGTATGTCACTGATGTCAGTTATGGTCTGTATACCTTGTACATGTACTTGTAGTAAATAAAGATATTATTATTATTATTATTAGTGACTAGTACCCTGCTAAGCCTGTCTGACTGTCTGTGTTTGTGTGTTAACTGCTGGCAGGATGGAGGGGGCGACGCTCCCTGCGCTGAATGACCCACACGGGTTTAAAGCCTCGTATTAAGTATTATGCTGGACTCTGAGGCTGGCTCTTTCTGCCCTTCTACTCTCCTGGCTAACTTTGATCCTGGCTTACTTTAATCCTGGCTTACTCTCATCCTGGCTTACTTTAATCCTGGCTTACTTTAATCCTGGCTTACTCTCATACTGGCTTACTCTCATCCTGGCTTACTTTAATCCTGGCTTACTTTAATCCTGGCTTACTCTCATCCTGGCTTACTTTAATCCTGGCTTACTTTAATCCTGGCTTACTTTAATCCTGGCTTACTTTAAGGCTGGCTTATTTTAAGGCTGGCTCACTCTCATTCCAGCTTACTTTAATCATGACTTACTTCACGCCTGGCTTTAATTCCGGCTTACTCTCATCCTGGCTTACTCTCGTGGCTTTAACCACTATTTTATTGTTTTATTCACTCTTACCTTTACAAATATTTGTCTTAAGAATCAATAAAGTGAACTTTAACTTCGACTTTATTACCGAGAACAGAAAAAAAAATATGTTTGGAGTATTTACAGAGCGTCTGGCTCACAATAGGGAGGACCGGGGTTCGATCTGGGAACGGGCAGCAAAAGTGGGCAGGTCACCTTACACCTGCTGGCACTGTTCACCTAGCAGTAAGTAGGTACCTGGGTGTTAGTCAACTGTTGTGGGTCGCATCCTGGGAAAGAATCTCGGGTCCTAAACTGAAACTAGACATTATTACGATCCTAGAAAGGTATCCCCGTGTCCCTCAAGCCCAACTTGTTTACAAAGGCACAAAGGCTCATAATTGACATCCCAAAATCAGTGAGCCTCTTTCTTTAAGCACAGCTCTCCCTGCCTGAAAGTTTGAAGCCTACCTGAAGATCTATTCCGCAGCTATTGCAGATATTGCAGTTGCAATATCTAAACTTGATAATTTACGTTATGTAAAAGGCCAGAGTTGCAACGAATGCGACATTTCATCGTGGCAACGTTTCGCTCTCCGGGAGCTGTGTCAAGCCGTTGCAAACAATACAGAAACGTACAACACTTTGTAGTAGTGAAGGGATGTCATCAGTCCATCAACCTTGGAGATATGAGGGGGTCAGTCCCTCAGGCTGAGCGACTGACCCTCTCAAATACTATTTCTACAAGGTTGAGGGACTGATTACATCCCTTCACTACTACACCTGCTGCCTCTATGTGACTGAAGAAGCCTACTGTGTATCCGAAACGTTTCATCAATAAAGACACCCGAATAAGAGGTATCCCTCTACCGGGATGACTGACAATCCCTCACCTTGCCTTTAGTTATCTCTAGTTATCCCTTCTAATCCTCTTTACTCCCCTTCCTTCCTCTCCTCTCTCCACATTCCATATTTCTCCCTGTTTACCACATAATATTCATCTATTTCTGTTCTCTGAGGAGTGGATGAGATTCGAACCCGCGGCAAGACAGTCTGAAACGACGAAACCAGAGCTGTTAGTCACTGAACCGTGAAGACTGCGTTCAGGGGACATAGGATCGAGCCTCCAATATTCCTCGTGTTAAATGGCCCTCGTGGGTTTAGAGCGCTGAGTATATATTGTTTGCCTGTGGTCGTGTTTGTGTTGTGGATGTTGTGTTAATGTAAGGGGCTCTAGTGGTCCGTATTGTGTAGCGAAGATGGTGTGGTGTGTGTGGAGAAGGTGTGGTGTCACGAGGCAGATGTGGTGTCACGGGGCAGGTGTGGTGGTGTCACGGGGAGGCAGGTGTGGTGGTGTCACGGGGAGGCAGGTGTGGCACGCAGGTATAGGCAGCATGGAAGACACACAAGGCAGCGGAGGTCGGGGTGGAGCGCAGGTGTAACCATCTTATAAGCTTGTGGCACCCAGTGTGTGTGTGGCACCCAATGTGTGTGGCAACCAGTGTGTGTGGCACCCAGCAGGACAGGTCGACCAGCTCCAGCAGAGATAGGAGTGCCACAGTCCGCCTGGCAGTGGCCAGCAGTTGGTGCCTCATGTACACTAGTGCCACTATCACCCTCTGAGAGCTGCCTAGCGTGGCACCTCTGCCTACAAGCACATCATCTCTGCGACACACCTGCCTGATCTACCACAACAACAACACACACCTGGGTCACTCCTCTCACAGGATAACTGTGGATGGCATTTCACGTGACCAGATAAGAAGCAATGGGAATTTTTACACCAGAAACCTATGTCCTGTGGTGTCGAAACTGGTGTTACAGTTATGTACTGCTGCTGTAGTTAAGGCAAACAATTATTCTCGAGGCTCAAGGAAAGAAGGCATACAAGAAGTTTGTAACGTGGAACTTTTGAGAGAGAGTTGATCAGCTTTCTTGCTGTCTCCCTCCGTCAAGGAGGTGACAGTTTAAGACATGGTGCTGTTGATGACTGTGTGAACAGTTAACTTCGCCACTCAGACACAAGAAGCCACAGTTAACATCACACTCAGACACAAGGAAGCTACAGTCTCAGACGTGATGTTGATAGCAAGCCCCAAAAAAATAGGAAATTATCTTAATGACTCGACTAGTTGGTTGGCCTTGACTTCCCACTAGTGTTGACCTTTACACAGTGTTACTAGACGCTGTTCTTTGCGTCTTACTAGTGGTAGTGCGTGACTTAGTGATAGTGAGGAGCTACTTGTGTTCCTGTCGGGACAGTGCCTGGCACTGGCGATTCAAAAGTTGCAGAGAGGCCAGTGAGTGTCGATGGGTGCTGGTGAGTGGCGTGCCGTCACTCACAGCCAGTCACTGAGGTACATTTCAAGCCTCGACAGTGACAGGAAGTGTTTCACTAGAGGCAGCACATGCTGACACAGCTCCCTCCCTCTCCCCCCTCTCATACACACACACATACACACCGCCCCTCTACGAGAACACTAGTTACATCACCACCACGAACTCCCATCTACACTAGGAAGAATCCTCACCACAGTGATCACCCCCAGACAGCATTAGCTAAAACAATATCCAGTGCTCCAAATTTCAGAACGGACCGACCCTTCCTCACGTTAGCTCTCCTAATAAACTTAACATTGCTTAAAACGATACAAGAACTACGACTCCGTGAGGCCAGTGTGGACGATAAACAATAAGAGGGGGAGCAGCAGGGAGAGGCCAGGTCACTGGGCATCATCATACCCGCCAGCCCAGCCTCATCTGCCTCACCTCACCTAATTACCTGCTGACTCACTTAGCCGACTCGTCTAAGCTACTCACCTAGGCGACTCACCTGGCCGTGGCGTCACCTGCTTCACACATGAGTAAGTACTCACCTGAACTATCACCTGACTTAATCCTCCTTTATCAAAGACACGTGTTCTGTCACTCAAAACACGTACAATACTACTCATAACACGTATAATACTACTTAAAACACGTATAATACTACTCAAAACACGTACAATACTACTCAAAACACGTACAATACTACTCAAAACACGTACAATACTACTCAAAACACGTACAATACTACTCAAAACACGTACAATACTACTCAAAACACGTACAATACTACTCAAAACACGTACAATACTACTCAAAACACGTACAATACTACTCAAAACACGTACAATACTACTCAAAACACGTACAATACTACTCAAAACACGTACAATACTACTCATAACACGTACAATAAGACTCATAACACGTGCTATACCACTCAAAACACGTGCTATACCACTCAAAACACATACAATAAGACTCATAACACGTGTTATACCACTCAAAACACCTGCGAAGGAAATAGAAGAAAACGCTAAACTGTTTGTTGATGTATATAATGAAAAAATCACAAAAAATAATTTACTTACATAATAAAAACGTCCTAAAAATGTCAGAACTTCCCTAGTTATTAAGAACCTTCGCCCCTGAAATGTCGCCGAGGTCCCTGCAGGCACCCCGTCAGGTGCAATGAAGAGTAGAACACCCTTTAAGGGGTTCATGGGTGAATGCACCACATTCTCGGTAGACATTAGGTTGAAACTGATGGATCTCGTGGACAGAGGAGGTTCAATCGCGCATATCTCGTTGAACCCTGATTTATAGTGTGAGTCCGTCAGGGCAGTGAGCAGGTGTTCAATCCTGCATCCTATTTGTTGACGAGCCCTGAACTGTCTGAAGGGTTAGTCAGAATTTCTATTTTTCCCGTGGCCTGGTTGGCAACGCTTTCGCCTCACACACTAAGTGTCCGAGGTTCGATCCTCAGTCTTCTGGAAATATTGGGCGTGTTTCTTTATACCTACTGTCCCTGTTCATCTAACAGTAAGCAGGTACCTGGGTGTTAGTCACCAACCCAGCTATGGAACACTAGTTCTGTTTCCTGACAAATTTAACCTAACCAGGAGATGAGTGCTGCTGACACAGCATCCTGTGACCCGACATCTGCGCGGTTATTGTCCCAGGACACGAGAGTTCTCCACAACCTGGTCATGGGTTGGGCCTCGGGGGCGCTGACCCCAGGAACATCCTCCAGGTATACAACATCCTCCAGGCATACAACAGCCTCCAGGTATACAACAGCCTCCAGGTATACAACAGCCTCTAGGTATTCAACATCCTCCAGGTATACAACAGCCTCCAGGCATACAACAACCTCCAGGTATTCAACAGCCTCCAGGCATACAACAGCCTCCAGGTATTCAACAGCCTCCAGGCATACAACAGCCTCCAGGTATTCAACAGCCTCCAGGTATTCAACAGCCTCCAGGCATAAAACAGCGTCTCTTCCTGGGTTACCATCCCTGACTCACACATAGATGATAGACAGTAGTTCTGAATCTAGATAAAAGATAGTTTTCAGGAGACAGCTTCAGTATGGACCTCCAAGTCCCCTGTCTCTCTCTTGTACCTAGTATGTAAGTAGGTACCTGGGTGTTAGTGGACTGGTGTGGGTTACATCCTGTGGAAGAGCGAATGAGCCACTCTGCTTGGCTTATCCTGTCTTATCCACAGTTATCCTATCTTATCCACTGTTACCATGACTTATCCACTGTTACCCTGGCTTATCCACTTTCACCCTGGCTTATCCACAGTTATCCTGGCTTATCCACAGTTATCCTGGCTTATCCACAGTTATCCTGGCTTATCCACTATTAACCTGGCTTATCCACAGTTATTCTGGCTTATCCACAGTTATCCTATCTTATCCACTGTTACCCTGGCTTATCCACTGTCACCCTGGCTTATCCACAGTTATCCTGGCTTATCCACTGTTACCCTGGCTTATCCACAGTTATCCTGGCTTATCCACAGTTATCCTATCTTATCCACTGTTACCCTGGCTTATCCACTGTTACCCTGGCTTATTCACACTTATCCTGGCTTATCCAGTTATCCTGGCTTATTCACAATTATCCTGTCTTATCCACAGTTATGCTGGCTTATCCACAGTTATCCTGGCTTATCCACAGTTATCCTGACTTATCCACAGTTATCCAATCTTATCCACTGTTACCCTGGCTTATCCACTGTCACCCTGGCTTATCCACAGTTATCCTGGCTTATCCACTGTTACCCTGGCTTATCCACTGTTACCCTGGCTTATTCACACTTATCCTGGCTTATTCACAGTTATCCTGGCTTATCCAGTTATCCTGGCTTATCCAGTTATCCTGGCTTATTCACAATTATCCTGTCTTATCCACAGTTATCCTGTCTTATCCACAGTTATCCTGGCTTATCCACAGTTATCCTGGCTTATCCAGTTATCTTGGCTTATCCACAGTTATCCTGGCTTATCCACAGTTATCCTGGCTTATCCACAGTTATGCTGGCTTAATCACAGTTATCCTGGCTTATCCACTGTTATCCTGGCTTATCCACAGTTATCCTGGCTTATCCACAGTTATGCTGGCTTAATCACAGTTATCCTGGCTTATCCACAGTTATGCTGGCTTAATCACAGTTATCCTGGCTTATCCACAGGTATCCTGGCTTATCCAGTTATCCTGGCGTATCCACAGTTATCCTGGCTTATCCACAGTTATGCTGGCTTAATCACAGTTATCCTGGCTTATCCACAGTTATCCTGGCTTATCCAGTTATCCTGGCTTATCCACAGTTATCCTGGCTTATCCACAGTTATCATGGCTTATCCACAGTTATCCTGGCTTATCCACAGTTATCCTGGCTTATCCACAGTTATCCTGGCTTATCCACAGTTATCCTGGCTTATCCTAACTTACATTAACTTAACCAAACTTAGAAATTATTACGTTTTCATCGTATTTCGTCAAACAACAACAACATGAGACGAAAACAAGAAGAAGAGTGTTGCTCTGCAGTACGACACTCTCTCCTGCAACACCTGGCGCTGCAGGACAAGGTGGCGGACGTACGAGGAGGCTGAACCTAGCAAGGTTAAGGTCTACCGGAACTGTCTCCCTGAGCTGTCTGGTCTGAGGTGTTTTTAGGTCTATCAGAACTGTTTTAGGTCTATCAGAACTGTTTTAGGTCTATCAGAACTGTTTTAGGTCTATCATTCATAGCTATTTTAGGTCTATCATAGCTATTTTAGGTCCACCATGGCTATTTTAAGTCCATCATAGCTATTTTAGGTCCATCATGGCTATTTTAGGTCCATCATGGCTATTTTAGGTGTGACAGAGCTCCCAGGTCCGGGGTTTTAGGTCTGGGGTTTACCTAGAGTTTACCTGGAGAGGGTTTCGGGGTTACCCAGTACTCTGGTACTGAGGTGGTCCGGGGTTCCTATGGGCCAGAGTCCCGTGGTGGTGGTGGTGGCCCAGCCTAGCTGGCCCAGGGTCGGTCCACACACAGTCAGTTATGTGGCCAGTGGTGTAGTGTACAGGTGTAGTGTGTGTACTGGGGGGTAGTGTAGTGTGTGTACTGGAACAGGGGGTGTATAAGGGGTATAGAAATATACATAGACAGTCCTGCGTAGTGTGTGTGAGGGAGGAATTGTTATGTGTTGCTGTCTGGTGAGTAGAAGAACTGGTCTTGCAGGTGTGTTGTGTTGTCTGTGTTGTGTGTGTTGTCTGTTTGTATAGTGTGTGTTTATTATATATATATATATATATATATATATATATATATATATATATATATATATATATATATATATATATATATATATATATATATAATGTTTTGTGTTGTGTGTGTGTGTGTACTCACATAGTTGTGGTTGCAGGGGTCGAGTCATAGCTCCTGGCCCCCGCCTCTTCACTGGTCGCTACTGGGTCACTCTTCCCGCTCCATGAGCTTTATCGTACCTCTTCTTAAAGCTATGGATGGATCCTGCCTCCACTACATCACTTCCCAGACTATTCCACTTCCTGACAACTCTATGACTGAAGAAATACTTCCTAACGTACGTGTGTGTGTGTGTGTGTGTGTGTGTGTGTGTGTGTGTGTGTGTGTGTGTGTGTGTGTGACACTAACAAGTCAGTGGTACACTGTGTGTAGCATAGAGAGAGAGAGAGAGAGAGAGAGAGAGAGAGAGAGAGAGAGAGAGAGAGAGAGAGAATACCTTCCTAGAACACATCTTGGTTTCTTTCCTAATTCATCAGGCACACGAGGGTACCTGTCACCCAGCACCTGACTACTTCCAGTAGGTACTGTGGTACCTAATACCTTCCCCCACCCCCTTCCCCAGGATGCCACTACACAGCACTCGACACACACTCGTACATACTATACCTGCATGGTGGGCAGGGGAGGGCATGGGGCAGCAAAGAAGGGTGTCAGTCCCCGGGTCTTGGACACTGTTGGAGTCACATACACAGTGTTCAATACTGTTGAACACTCAAGCAATACTGTTAACCAACCCACAATACTGTAACAACACTGCTGTAACACTGCTGTAACAACACTGCTGTAACAACACTGCTGTAACACTGCTGTAACAACACTGCTGTAACAACACTGCTGTAACAACACTGCTGTAACAACACTGCTGTAACACTGCTGTAACAACACTGCTGTAACACTGCTGTAACAGCTGTAACAACACTGCTTGTAACAACACTGAACATGAACAACACTGCTGTAAACATTAAAAACCTGCTGTAACAACACTGCTGTAACACTGCTGTAACAACACTGCTGTAACACTGCTGTAACAACACTGCTGTAACAACACTGCTGTAACAACACTGCTGTAACAACACTGCTGTAACAACACTGCTGTAACAACACTGCTGTAACACTGCTGTAAACACTGCTGTAACACTGCTGTAACAACACTGCTGTAACAACACTGCTGTAACAACACTGCTGTAACACACTGCTGTAACAACATCGAACAACACTGCTGTAACAACACTGCTGTAACAACACTGCTGTAACAACACTGCTGTAACAACACTGCTGAACACTGCTGAACAACACTGCGTAACATGTAACACTGCTGTAACAACACTGCTGTAACAACACTGCTGTAACATGCTAACAACACTGCTGTAACAACACTGCTGTAACACTGCTGTAACAACACTGCTGTAACAACACTGCTGTAACAACACTGCTGTAACAACACTGCTGTAACAACACTGCTGTAACAACACTGCTGTAACAACACTGCTGTAACACTGCTGTAACAACACTGCTGTAACAACACTGCTGTAACACTGCTGTAACACTGCTGTAACAACACTGCTGTAACACTGCTGTAACAACACTGCTGTAACAACACTGCTGTAACAACACTGCTGTAACAACAGCTTAACACCTGCTGTAACAACACTGCTGTAACATTGCTTAACATTGCTGTAACACTGCTGTAACACTGCTGTAACACTGCTGTAACAACACTGCTGTAACACTGCTGTAACAACACTGCTGTAACAACACTGCTGTAACAACACTGCTGTAACAACACTGCTGTAACAACACTGCTGTAACAACACTGCTGTAACACTGCTGTAACACTGCTGTAACAACACTGCTGTAACAACACTGCTGTAACAACACTGCTGTAACACTGCTGTAACACTGCTGTAACAACACTGCTGTAACAACACTGCTGTAACAACACTGCTGTAACACTGCTGTAACAACACTGCTGTAACAACACTGCTGTAACAACACTGCTGTAACAACACTGCTGTAACAACACTTCTGTAACAACACTGCTGTAACAACACTGCTGTAACAACACTGCTGTAACAACACTGCTGTAACAACACTGCTGTAACAACACTGCTGTAACAACACTGCTGTAACAACACTGCTGTAACAACACTGCTGTAACAACACTGCTGTAACACTGCTGTAACACTGCTGTAACACTGCTGTAACAACACTGCTGTAACAACACTGCTGTAACAACACTGCTGTAACAACACTGCTGTAACATTGCTGTCAACACTGCTGTAACAACACTGCTGTAACAACACTGCTGTAACAACACTGTTGTAACAACACTGCTGTAACACTGCTGTAACAACACTGCTGTAACATTGCTGTAACAACACTGCTGTAACAACACTGCTGTAACAACACTGCTGTAACAACACTGCTGTAACACTGATGTAACACTGCTGTAACAACACTGCTGTAACATTGCTGTAACAACACTGCTGTAACAACACTGCTGTAACAACACTGCTGTAACACTGCTGTAACAACACTGCTGTAACACTGCTGTAACAACACTGCTGTAACAACACTGCTGTAACAACACTGCTGTAACACTGCTGTAACACTGCTGTAACACTGCTGTAACACTGCTGTAACAACACTGCTGTAACAACACTGCTGTAACAACACTGCTGTAACACTGCTGTAACACTGCTGTAACAACACTGCTGTAACAACACTGCTGTAACACTGCTGTAACACTGCTGTAACACTGCTGTAACAACACTGCTGTAACAACACTGCTGTAACAACACTGCTGTAACAACACTGCTGTAACAACACTGCTGTAACACTGCAGTAACAACACTGCTGTCACATTAGTTAACGTAAAGCAGTAAACCCGTGTGGGTTACGGGGGTACAGAAAGTGGTGAAGACTCGAACCACCGTCCCCTGATCGTAAGAGACACCACCCGCGACTGCATTCCTGGGGAGAGGAGGTGCGCTAAACCTGTGGGCCTGTTTCTTTTTTTTACAGTGCCAGGTCTTGGCCAGTTATCAATAACTGATCGGACTGATCAGGTTGAAGTACTCACCTAATGTGGGTTGAGGGGGTCGAGTCACGGTTCCAGGATCCTGGCTGTAAGGTGCTGGTGAGAGGCAGTCGTTCTATATATATTCAAAATATACTTTTTGCGTGATGAGGCATCTGTGGAAATAAAAATAATAATAATAATAATAATAATAATAATAATAATAATAATAACTTAATTTCTACAAGTACATGATACAACTTATACAGACCATAGCTGACATCAATGCCATATAGAAAGCCCCTGGTTATGCAGAGCATTTTCCGCAACTTAGGTTAATTTTGACCCCAGGAATCCACCCACACCAGTCCACTAACACCCAGGTACCTACTTACTGCTAGGTGAACAGTGACAGCAGGTGTACGGTGACTAACACCCAGGTACCTAATAATATATATATATATATATATATATATATATATATATATATATATATATATATATATATATTAGCCAAAACAGAGGACAGTCTCCTAAATCGAGTACATTGCTGGTTGGAGTTAAATAAGGTGTCCTTTGCAGGGAGGTGGTCGCTTGTGTAGTAGATGAGTGTCAACAGTGCCAGTGAGTGCCACTAATGGATGCCAAGTGATGGGTGGGGCAGTGGGTGGGATGAGACGCTGTGGGCAGGGTGGGTCGCTGTAGGCAGGGTGGGACGCTGTAGGCAGGGTGGGACGCTGTAGGCAGGGTGGGACGCTGTGGGCAGGGTGGGACGCTGTGGACAGGGTGGGACGCTGTAGGCAGGGTGGGACGCTGTGGGCAGGGTGGGACGCTGTGGGCAGGGTGGGACGCTGTGGGCAGGGTGGGACGCTGTGGGCAGGGTGGGACGCTGTAGGCAGGGTGGGACGCTGTAGGCAGGGTGAGATGCTGTGGGTAGGGTGGGTCGCTGTGGGCAGGGTGAGACCCTGTGGGCAGGGTTTGACGCTGTAGGCGTGGTTTGACGCTGTGGCCAGGGTGAGATGCTGTGGGTAGGGTGGGTCGCTGTGGGCAGGGTGAGATGCTGTGGGCAGGGTGAGATGCTGTGGGCAGGGTGGGTCGCTGTGGGCAGGGTGGGACGCTGTAGGCAGGGTGGGTCGCTGTGGACAGGATGGGACGCTGTAGGCAGGGTGGGTCGCTGTAGGCAGGGTGGGTCGCTGTGGGCAGGGTGGGACGCTGTGGGCAGGGTGGGACGGTGTGGTCGGGGTGAAACGCTGTGGGCAGGGTGGGTCGCTGTGGGCAGGGATGGGTCGCTGTGGGCAGGGTGGGTCGCTGTGGGCAGGGTGGGTCGCTGTGGGCAGGGTGGGTCGCTGTAGGAAGGGTGGGTCGCTGTAGGCAGGGTGGGTCGCTGTGGGCAGGGTGGGACGCTGTGGGCAGGGTGGGTTGCTGTGGGCAGGGTGGGTCACTGTGGACAGGGCGGGACGCTGTGGGCAGGGTGATGGTGTGTGGGTTGTGTGGGTGTTGTGATGGGCAGAGGTGTGGGTGATGGGGATCTGAGTGCCATAGATGGGGGTTCCCTAATGAACGTTCCTTGAATACCTGATTACCCTGAGGGTGTGGGTAATAAGTGACCCCTGTGGGAGTCAGGATAACCCCGAGGGAGGAGGGTAGGTGCCCTCAACACACATACACATGCCTCGCTATGGGTTCAAATCCCTCGAGTCAGGAACAGTGACCAGCAGGTATTATCAGTGGTCAGCAGGTACTCTCAGTGGTCAGCAGGTACTCTCAGTGGTCAGCAGGTACTCTCAGTGGTCAGCAGGTACTCTCAGTGGTCAGCAGGCACTCTCAGTGGCCAGTAGGTACTCTCAGTGGTCAGCAGGCACTCTCAGTGGTCAGCAGGCACTCTCAGTGGTCAGCAGGCACTCTCAGTGGTCAGCAGGCACTCTCAGTGGCCAGTAGGTAATCTCAGTGGCCAGCAGGCACTCTCAGTGGTCAGCAGGTACTCTCAGTGGTCAGCAGGTACTCTCAGTAGTCAGCAGGTACTCTCAGTTACAGTGGAGTACCACTGTAATGATTTAAGTCCCAGTTTGATGCGAGCCAGCTGTCGGCCCGAGAGAGTCTGAGATTGACCAGATGTGTTGTACCAGCCTCTGACTCGACACCCCCTCACGGGATATACACAATGACAGGTATATGTCTCTCAGTGTATATACACTGAGATGTGTGTATATGTATCTCAGTGTATATACACTGGTAGTTTACATTAATCAGTATTTTAGGTATTAAAGTATTCTTGACTGGTGGTGTACAGGTGACCTGTAGCCTTAATGACCCTCGTGTAGTAGATGTGTGTGTGTGTGTGTGTTGACCCCTTGAAGAGCTGCTCCAGATCCTCTGATCAAGAGCCCTTTAGGGTCATTTACACAGCCTGCAGGCGAGGAAGTCTGACGGTGCTGGGATAGAATTTTCCTAATGACGCAAGGGATAGCAGGGGTATATTTGTGAGGGATACCTAGCCCTGGTGGGGGCCTGTGTGTATGTGTGTGTGTGTGTGTGTGTGTGTGTGTGCTCACATGACCAACATTTCATACCCTGGATACATAACATTCACACATTTCCCACATTTCAACTACAACAATATCCCAGGAGATCCGTCAGAGATGGAATATACAGTAACATTATCCTCTAGCTAAAATTTTTAACCAGACGGGTCCACTCCCACCAAGACCGTGTGGCTTAAGAGGAAGAAGCATTGAACATCATTCCTGCCATCCACTCAGTGCCTACACACACTCTTTCAATCTCCATAAATCTACAAACCTCTACATCTCCTCCTCTTTCCTATTCATTATATATTTTTTTGCCTTCCAACTCTCTACTTGTTGCATTCTCTGTCTCTCGTACACACACCTGCTTCCTCTCATTTATTCTATGTCTCATCTCCTCTTTCATAGACACATCCACCTCTTTACGAAACAAAGCAAATGTGATAGTAATTATGGACAAGGTAGATTACAGGAATTAGAATAGAGGGTCACTGACGTTGCTGGGGTTAAACCAAGGTAGCCACTTGCCTGACCAGACCGGCACTTTACAAGGCCTTCTTGTAGTCCTTCCTGGTCCACAGAGGTTCACATGCTGACAGCGTCACATCATCAGCAAACTAAGTTTACCAAGGTACACATAAATACAGTTACATCAATCATCGTGCAATAAGATCACAGTAAACAGGTGATATCACAATATACATAACTACCACTGTGGAAAAAATAGTGGAATTCCAAGCGATTTCGTGACTTCTCACATTATAATAGTTCCCTGATAATGTAAGAAGTCACGAAAGCTCTTGGAATTTCAATATATTTTTTTCACAAGACACAGTGACTTGCTGGCATTTTGGTCAGTGTAATTTCCATTTTGGATTCATCTGGGTTAATCCCGTAATAAGTCATATACCATAAATATAAATCTTTATGAATTTGGACTCCATTTATCAAGAACTTTCTCTTGTTTCCTGCAGTTATTCTTTGATCCACTGTAGTCAGGTGTGTCTCACACCTGTATGTGTGTAGTCATCTATTTGAGGTTGCAGGGGTCGATTCACAGCTCCTGGCCCCGCCTCTTGGCTAGTCTCTACTAGGTCCACTCTCTCCGTGCTCCAAGAGTTTAATCGTACCTCTTGTGTGTGTGTGTACTCACCTAATTGTAGTTGCAGGGGTCGAGACTCAGCTCCTGGCCCCGCCTCTTCACTGTCCGCTACTGGGTCCCTTCTCTCCCTGCTCCATGAGCTTTATCATACCTCGTCTTAAAGCTATGTATGGTTCCTGCCTCCACTACATCACTTGCTAGACTATTCCACTTCCTGACTACTCAATGGTTGAAAAAATGCTTCCTAACATCACTTTGACTTATCTGAGTCTTCAGCTTCCAGTTGTGTCCCCTTGTTTCTGTGTTCCCTCTCTGGAACATCCTGTCACTATCTACCTTGTCGATTCCCCGCAGTATCTTGTATGTCGTTATCATGTCTCCTCTAACCCTCCTGTCCTCCAGTGTTGGCAGGCCGATTTCTCTTAATCTTTCGTCGTAGGACATTTCCCTGAGCTCTGGAACTAACCTTGTCGCAAACCTTTGCACTTTCTCTAATTTCTTGACGTGCTTGACCAGGTGTGGGTTCCAGACTGGTGCTGCATACTCTAGTATGGGCCTGACGTACACGGTGTACAGTGTCTTGAACAATTCCTTATTAAGGTATCGGAACGCTAATCTTAGGTTTGCCAGGCGCCCATATGCTGCTGCAGTTATCTGGTTGATGTGTGCTTCCGGAGACGTGCTTGGCGTTATACTCACCCCAAGGTCTTTCTCCTTTAACGAGGTTTGTAGCCTTTGTCCGCCTAGCCTGTAATCTGTCTGCGGTCTTCTTTGCCCTTCCCCGATCTTCATGACTTTGCATTTGGCGGGATTAAATTCGAGAAGCCAGTTGCTGGACCAGGTGTCCAACATGTCCAGATCTCTTTGTAGTCCTGCCTGATCTTCATCCGATTTGATTCTCCTCATTAATTTCACATCATCTGCGAACAGAGACACTTCTGAGTCTATCCCATCCGTCATGTCATTCACATATACCAAAAATAGCACTGGTCCTAGGACTGACTCCTGCGGGACCCCGCTCGTCACAGGCGCCCACTGTGATACCTGTCAGGTATTCCATGATCCATTGCAGTGCCCTTCCTGTTATACACGCTTGGTCCTCCAGCGTATTCACTAATCTCATATGAGGAACTGTGTCGAAGGCCTTCCTGCAGTCCAGGAAAATGCAATCAACCCACTCCTCTCTCTCGTGTCTTACCTCTGTTACTTTGTCATAGAACTCCAGGAGGTTTGTTAAACAGGATTTGCCTTCCATGAATCCGTGCTGGTTGTTGTTGATAATCCTGTGCCGTTCCAGGTGCTCCACCACTCTTCTCCTGATGATTTTCTCCAAGACTTTGCACACTATACACGTAAGTGACACTGGTCTATAGTTTAGTGCCTCTTTTCTGTCTCCTTTCTTAAAAATGGGAACTACATTTGCCTTTTTCCATACCTCAGGTAGCTGCCCAGTTTCAAGGGATGTGTTGAATATTGTGGTTAGTGGCACACACAGCATCTCTGCTCCCTCCCGAAGGACCCACGGGGAGATATTGTCCGGTCCCATCGCCTTTGAGGTATCAAGGTCACTGAGCAACTGCTTCACCTCCTCCTCAGTTGTGTGTATGTCATCCAACACTTTGTGTGTGTGTGTGTGTGTGTGTGTGTGTGTGTGTGTGTGTGTGTGTGTACATGTAAGCAGGGAGAATGCACTCGGTGTTCATTCTTACATAAGTGCGAAGTGTGACGATAGGTGATAAATGAGCAGACTATGAGTGCGAACCGGGAGCAAGAGGCAAGATAGTGAGGAGAGGGAGAGGGAGAGAGAGAGGGAGAGGGAGAGAAGGAATGAAGATGAACTAGGGTTATTGGACTATTTCCTTTCTTAGGTTTAAAGGCTATCGGCTACATTTCACTTGTACACTAACACCTAGTATCGACCAGCGAAGAGGCGGGGCCAGGAGCTATGAATCGACCCCTGCAACCACATTTAGGCGAGTACACACACACACACACACACGTTAAGCACTCATTAGCACTCAGGAATTAGCCATTTTTTTAAACTCCCAAAATCACGTGAGTGATGCTGTGTGTACTCACTTAATTGTGGTTGCAAGGGTCGAGGCATAACTATGTATGAACTCTATTTACATTTACACTAAGCTCTATACTCGTATGAGCTACCAAGATAAAGGAATATTTCCTAGAATGACCCCACACGGGTTTAGCGCCTCATAAAATACAATACTTAATACAATAACGGTATACAATTCCCACCAGTTAGGTATCTTTATTCTAAAACGTTTTGCCCACACAGTAGACTTCTTCAGTCACATGCAGAGGAACTCTTCTCCAGGCTCAGGGACTGACCACCTCACAACTACTTCAAGGTTTATGGACTGATTACAACGTCTTTACACCTCCACTGCTGCTGACTCCTGTGTACACGACTGAGGAAGCCTACCGTGTGGGCGAAACGTTTCGGAATAAAGATAGCCTCTCTGCTTGACGAGGGTTTCAAACCTATCTACTATACGAAGTCGTGTTGCTGTTGTATATGCATTCTCAGTGAATATACAACAGCAGATATACATCTCTCGGTGTATATCTGAGAGACATACACCTCTTGGGGTTTGAATCCTATCGACTACACTAGGGTCATTAAGGTTATGTGTAACCTGTTGACTACCAAAAAAAAATACATTAATCCCCCCAAAACAGGGGTCTAAACTCTCAGTATACATATATAGGTGTGTATACATGCCACAGGTGTGTATACATGCCACGTACATACCTGACTGAGTCAGTGAACAGTGAACAAGGAGGGTGAATAATGGTGATGAGTCAATTTGTCTGACTGTTTTGGGTTATCCTGGGTAATTTACACTATGTATGATAACTGTACTAATGTGTACCTGTGTCTAGATAAGCTTACAAATAGTAGTAGTAATAATATCAGCAGTAGTAGTAGTAGTAACAGTAGTAGTAATAGTCGTAGTAGCAGAGGGAGGGTGAAGATCGTAGTCTTGAGACCAGAGGAGAGATCATACTGCTGACACATTTCACAGTGCCCAACCCACACTAATCGCTCCCTCGCCCACCTGTTACAGGTGTTTCTAGTAGCCGGGGGCAGCAACACCGGTCCCAGGGCAGGCTGGGTCCTGGGCAGGCTGGGTCCAGGGCAGGCTGGGTCCTGGGCAGGCTGGGTACTGTCACGCCACAGTACCTTTAGAGAGAGAGAGAGATTTCGAACATTGTCAGACACTCGTTTCGCCTTTCTGTGGTCAAGCTTAATAATAATAATAATAAAATTAATAATAATAATAATAATAATAATAATAATAATAATAATAATAATAATAATAATAATAATAAAATTAATATAATAATAATAATAAGAATAAGAATAAAATTAATAATAATAATAATAATATTATTATTATTATTATTGTTAAAAAGTGCTGTATGAGCCTTGTGAGTTTAGCTCATACATATGATTATAATAATAATAATAATTATTATTATTAACGCAATTGGAATAGAGATCGAGACAGGGAACCCACAACAAAAGGTTCGTAACCGCAAGATGGAACTGACTTCGGCTTGCTGGCAATGGCCTCTGTTCGGGAAAAAAAAAAAAAACCTCAAGGGAGGTTCTTGACGCTGGTGAGGGGCTCTTGATCTAGGGAATTGGATCTGTGCTCAAGTTCCCTGAATTAAGCCTGAATACCTTCTACATCCCACCCACAGGCGCTGCATAATCCTACGGGTTTAGCGTTCCCATTTGATTATAATAATAATAACGGAAAAAAAATCTTGACTCGAGGGAAGCCAAGAGATACGTAGAATCCAAAGACATCATCCAAAAAATAACCACCCCGAAGTGCCCAGTCTATAATAACTGGTTGACGATATTGTGTTCCAGAAGCTTGACTGAAGGGGAAAGCCAAGAGTGTGAGGATCCGAACACAAAATCCAAGATGGCTGCCCCGGGGTGCCAGTGTACGATATTTCAATCATATTTTTTTAACAAATTTCGACGTTGAATGCTAATTGTTGACGTTAAATTATGATTATAACAATGCCCCCTGAGGGGGTGTCGATCCGAGGAACAGGACCATTCCTCCTCTTCTGCGGATCCATACAGGTTTAGGACACCCTCGTAATAATAATAATAATAATAATAATAATTACGGAAGATTTTGATGAATAAATAAGCTTTGATGATGTGAATTATTATTATTATTAGTAGTAGTAGTAGTAGTAGTAGTAGTAGTAATTATTATTATTATTATTAATATTATTATTATTAGTAGTAGTAGTAGTAAAAAGAAAGGGCTAAGCCCGTATGGTTCATACGGTATCAGGTTTCAAGTCTATCTACCACAGGTCACCTGTACATCACCAGTCAAGAAAACTTTACCTAAAATACTGATTAATGTAAACTACCAGTGTATATACACTGAGAGACATACACCTCTCAGTGTATATACACTGAGATACAGATACACCTCTCAGTGTATATACACTGAGATACAGATACACCTCTCAGTGTATATACACTGAGACATATACACCTCTCATTGTATATACACTGGAAGTTTATATTAATCCCCATTTTTAAGTATTCTTGACTAGTGGTGGATAGGTGACATGCAGCCTTGATGACTCTTGTGTAGTAGATAGGCTTCAAACCCAATAAACCAAGCGATCCCCATTCTAGATAGGTCAAATTAAAATCGTAAGCCTATTAGAGTTACTGCCTAAAATATGTTAATTATTGGAGCATAGGACAGGTGAGCAATTAGGTAAGAGGCCTCAGCTGTGAGCTTCAGATAACGACTCGAAAATCACTTTTATTATAATGGAAAAGATGGGAAATATGCTTTTGTTGATGTGTAAGGAACGTCTGACTGTCCCTCCTTTATTGAAAGGGTCATGTGTCTGTGTGTTGAGAGGGCTATGTGTCTGTTGAAGGATCGACTGCGTCTCTGTTGAGAGGGTCGTCTGTGTCTGTTGAGAGGGTCGTCTGTGTCTCTGTTGAGAGGGTCGTCTGTCTGAGCCTGTTGAGGTCGTCCGTGTCTCTGCTGAGAGGGTCGTCTGTCTGTGCCTTTTGGCATTTCAGAATTGACTTAACCTCCAATACACACCCACAATATGACCCCACAACGTCATGGGAAAAAAATCACATACAATAACAAACACACATTACCACACGCAAAATATAAGGAGAGAAAACTGTTTTTTTCTAGCCTTCCATTTTCACTCACCTCCCTCACTCTTAATATTTTTTTAACATGATAAGGGAGGGACTTATCTACAGGGAGATAATGACTGTAAACACGAAGGTGTGTTTGGGAGATTAATCCCCAGTTTCTTTGAAAAACACATCTGTTTGTTTGCTTTTGTGAGGGGCAGAAGATGATTGGGGTGTAGTCACCTGTTTGTCACCTGGCTGCGGTTTGTAAGGGTCGAATCCCAGCTCCTGGACCTACCTTTCAACTTGCCACTTGCCAGATTCACTCCTTGCTAGCCTGTGTGTGTGTGTGTGTGTGTGTGTACTCAGCTATATGTGACTGCAGGGGTCGTGTTATAGCTCCTGGCCCCCTAGCCTCTTCGCTACTTGCTACTAGGTCCACTCTTTCCCTGCTCCATGAGCTTTATCATACCTCTTCTTAAAGCTATGTATGGATCCTGCCTCCACTACATCACTCTCCAGACTGTTCCACTTCCTGAACACTCTAAGACTGAAGAAATACTTCCTAACATCCCTGTGATTCATAAGAGTTTTCAACTTCCAGCTGTGTTCCCGTGTTGCTGCGTCCCATCTGTGTGTGTGTACTCACCTAGTGTGTCTGTGTGTGTACTCACCTAGTGTGTCTGTGTGTGTACTCACCTAGTGTGTGTGTGTCTGTGTGTATGTGTGTGAGTGCAGGGTCATTATCAAGAGCATTTTAGCAATTTGTTAGATAATTAATCGTGTTTTGGAAAGGCTTTGAAGGTTGTTTTATTTGTTACAGCGAAGGTTCGTCGTGTCCCATACGCTGTGTCCCAAATATATCTGTCATGTCCTAATGGGTCAGGCTTGTCCGAAAAGGCCTTCCTGTGCTCGAAATGTGCTTGCCATGCCATGATTTGTTAAGACTGCAACTACTAGTACTATTAGTACTACTACAATTGCTACCACTATTAGTACTACTACAACTATTACTATTACTACTACTACTACTGCTACTACCATCACCACCACCCGGACATGGGAGTCCAACAAGTCCTGTTTAACACAACCTCCTTATCTCTTACGAAGGTCGTGGTGGTGGTAGTACTAGTGTTTAGAATTTTGTTTAATACCTAGCTGGCTGTTGCTAGGAACACCTGCTAGGTGCTTGCTAGAAGCAATGTCAGTCCCCCACACCTCCTTCTACTCCCACAGCATTGTCTGTACCGTCCCCAGGGGGACACCGCCCCCTGAAATATGTAGGGGAAACAGGCATAAATATATATATCTGCCTGTGTGGGTATGGAGACTCCTGCAAGAGGAACGACTTAAACAAGTCCTGTGTCCTCCACGGGCTCGGTTGGTAGCGCACTCACCTCACACACTGAGGTCCGTGGTTCGATCCCCGGTACGGGTGGAAACATTAGGGCGTGTTTTCTTAAGACACCTGTTGTCCCTATTCACCCTAGCAGTAAGTAGGTACCTGGGTGTTAGTGGACTGGTGTGGGTGGCATCCTGGGGACAAAATTAACCTAAGTTGCGGGAAATGCTCTACATAACCAGGGGCATTCTGTATAGTATGCCATTGATGTCAGCTATGGTCTGTATAAGTTGTATCATGTACTTGTAGATTTCTTTTTTTATTAACACATCTGGCAGCTTCCCACCAAGGCAGGGTAGCCCGAAAAAGAAGAAACAACTTTCATCATCATTCGCTCCATTACTGTCTTACCAAGGACCCCACTGGACATTTAAAGAGTGGGAATGAGGCACAACTCATCCTGATTGAGACGCCCACGGTGCCTACAATCCTAGCTAATTCTCCTGGTCACCGACACCGTAGAAGATAACACTGGAAGCTAGAAACTCAAATAAGAAAAGCTCAACCCACCTCATAACACAAGGTGCCAACCAAAGGCGTTCCCTGGGATCGTATTTGCTTCGACCTCCTCCTCTTTTCTGTAACATTGCAAGCTCCTGATGATGTGTTGATTGCAACACGAAAGGCCTAGAGCTGTCATTCAACCCCCCCCCGTGGTTGTTTGCTTCTTGTATAGCTTGTTCGCGATATTTACATAATACATACACGTGTGTGGAAGTGCACTGCTGGGTGGTAAGTGCACTGCTGGGTGGTAAGTGCACTGCTGGATGGTAAGTGCACTGCTGGGTGGTAAGTGCACTGCTGGGTGGTAAGTGCACTGCTGGGTGGTAAGTGCACTGCTGGGTGGTAAGTGCACTGCTGGGTGGTAAGTGCACTGCTGGGTGGTAAGTGCACTGCTGGATGGTAAGTGCACTGCTGGGTGGTAAGTGCACTGCTGGGTGGTAAGTGCACTGCTGGGTGGTAAGTGCACTGCTGGGTGGTAAGTGCACTGCTGGGTGTGGCATGCTGGGTGGTAAGTGCACTGCTGGGTGGTAAGTGCACTGCTGGGTGGTAAGTGCACTGCTGGGTGGTAAGTGCACTGCTGGGTGGTAAGTGCACTGCTGGATGGTAAGTGCACTGCTGGGTGGTAAGTGCACTGCTGGGTGGTAGTGCAGCTGGTGGTAAGTGCACTGCTGGGTGGTAAGTGCACTGCTGGTGGTAAGTGCACTGCTGGGTGGTAAGTGCACTGCTGGGTGGTAAGTGCACTGCTGGGATGGTAAGTGCACTGCTGGGTGGTAAGTGCACTGCTGGGTGGTAGTGCACGCTGGTGGAAGTGCACTGCTGGGTGGTAAGTGCACTGCTGGTGGTAAGTGCACTGCTGGTGGTAAGTGCACTGCTGGATGGTAAGTGCACTGCTGGTGTAAGTGCACTGCTGGATGGTAAGTGCACTGCTGGGTGGTAAGTGCACTGCTGGATGGTAAGTGCACTGCTGGGATGGTAAGTGCACTGCTGGATGGTAAGTGCACTGCTGGGTGGTAGTGCACGCTGATGGTAAGTGCACCGCTGGGTGGTAAGTGCACTGCTGGGTGGTAAGTGCACTGCTGGATAGTAAGTGCACTGCTGGGGTGGTAAGTGCACTGCTGGATGGTAAGTGCACTGCTGGATGGTAAGTGCACTGTGGTGAGTGCACTGCTGGATGGTAAGTGCACTGCTGGGTGGTAAGTGCACTGCTGGATGGTAAGTGCACTGCTGGAGTGGTAAGTGCACTGCTGGTGGTAAGTGCACTGCTGGATGGTAAGTGCACTGCTGGATGGTAAGTGCACTGCTGGATGGTAAGTGCACTGCTGGGTGGTAAGTGCACTGCTGGATGGTAAGTGCACTGCTGGGTGGTAAGTGCACTGCTGGATGGTAAGTGCACTGCTGGGTGGTAAGTGCACTGCTGGATGGTAAGTGCACTGCTGGGTGGTAAGTGCACTGCTGGATGGTAAGTGCACTGCTGGATGGTAAGTGCACTGCTGGATGGTAAGTGCACTGCTGGATGGTAAGTGCACTGCTGGGTGGTAAGTGCACTGCTGGATGGTAAGTGCACTGTGGGTAAGTGCACTGCTGGATGGTAAGTGCACTGCTGGTGGATGCGGGTAAGTGCACTGCTGGGTGGTAAGTGCACTGCTGGATGGTAAGTGCACTGCTGGATGGTAAGTGCACTGCTGGAGTGGTAAGTGCACTGCTGGCACGTGGTAAGTGCACTGCTGGGTGGTAAGTGCACTGCTGGGTGGTAAGTGCACTGCTGGGTGGTAAGTGCACTGCTGGGTGGTAAGTGCACTGCTGGGTGGTAAGTGCACTGCTGGATGGTAAGTGCACTGCTGGGTGGTAAGTGCACTGCTGGGTGGTAAGTGCACTGCTGGGTGGTAAGTGCACTGCTGGGTGGTAAGTGCACTGCTGGGTGGTAAGTGCACTGCTGGATGGTAAGTGCACTGCTGGTGGAGTCTGCTGGATGGTAAGTGCACTGCTGGATGGTAAGTGCACTGCGTGGATGTGGTAAGTGCACTGCTGGGTGGTAAGTGCACTGCTGGATGGTAAGTGCACTGCTGGGTGGTAAGTTGGGAGCACTGCTGGTGGTAGGCACTGCTGTGGTAAGTGCACTGCTGGGTGGTAAGTGCACTGCTGGATGGTAAGTGCACTGCTGGGTGGTGGACAGTGGTAAGTGCACTGCTGGAGTGGTAAGTGCACTGCTGGATGGTAAGTGCACTGCTGGATGGTAAGTGCACTGCTGGGTGGTAAGTGCACTGCTGGATGGTAAGTGCACTGCTGGTGGTAAGTGCACTGCTGGATAGTGCACTGTGGATAAGTCACTGCTGGGATGGATAGTGGCACTGCTGGGTGGTAAGTGCACTGCTGGGTGGTAAGTACTGTGTGTGCACTGCTGGATGGTAAGTGCACTGCTGGGTGGTAAGTGCACTGCTGGGTGGTAAGTGCACTGCTGGTGGTAAGTGCACTGCTGGGTGGTAAGTGCACTGCTGGGAGGCACTGGGTGGTAAGTGCACTGCTGGGTGGTAAGTGCACTGCTGGGTGGTAAGTGCACTGCTGGGTGGATGGTGGTAAGTGCACTGCTGGGTGGTAAGTGCACTGCTGGGTGGTAAGTGCACTGCTGGATGGTAAGTGCACTGCTGGGTGGTAAGTGCACTGCTGGGTGGTGTGTAAGTGCACTCTTGATATAACGACGTGTAAGCAGTTTACACAGACCATTACACAGGTGTTCCCCACCTGGGGTAAACTCGGCACTATACACCAGTGCCACAAGGGACATAATCCCCCCACAGCGGTAAGGTCTGTATTTTTTTTTATGGAGTTGGGTCCCTCTCGCACGAGTGGGTAAATGACCCTTATGTACACGCGTCCCAAGGTTGTTTATCACTCTTCTGGGGTGGGGGTGGGGAGACGATGAAGTGGGAGGGGAGGGGAGGGGGGAGACTGAGGGGGTAGTGGGGTCCAATACACTATCTTGGGATCCAACACTATATCTTGGGATCCAACACTCTATCTTGGGATCCAATGCTATATCTTGGGATCCAACACTCTATCTTGGGATCCAATGCTATATCTTGGGATCCAACACTCTATCTTGGGGTTGATCATCCCTCTCCACCGCTAATAACATTCCCTCTGATCATTTACACGAAACTAAATGCAATGTTAATGAAATTATCGTCCCTTAGATTAAAGCACTACCACCACTACCACCACCACTACCACCACCACTACTACTACCACCACCACTACCACCACCACCACTATTGTTTCACCTCTGTTGTTTCATTAACAACTTCCTTTGTACAGTTAACGATGCAGAAATTGTTCGCTAAATTGTCTTCTTAGTATAGAATGTTTGACCCCCCGTTTCTCTCTGTTGATCTCTGTTAATGTCTCTCTGCTGATCTCTCCCTGTTGACCTCTGTTGATCCCTCTCTGTTGATCTGTGTCTGTTGATCTCTGTCAGTTGATCTCTCTCTGTTGGTCTCTGTTGATCTCCCTGTTGATCTGTCTCTGTTGACGTCTGTTGTTCGTCCTCATCAACGTCAAACGGGTGACGGTAAGAATGGACATAAAATGTAAACTCTTCCTATTGTAACCCTCGTAGCCCAGTGGTACACCTATGGTGCTGCTGCCTCGCAGCACCACGGTTCGAGTCTCCGTACATTGGCTGTTTCACAGTCCTCTTTTTTTCCGCGCTTCACAAATGTGTGAGTACAGTTACTTGAGTACAGGTGTATGAGTACAGTTACTTGAGTACAGGTGTATGAGTACAGTTACTTGAGTACAGGTGTATGAGTACAGTTACGTGAGTACAGGTGTGTGAGTAGTTACTTGAGTACAGGTGTGTGAGTACAGTTACGTGAGTACAGGTGTGTGAGTAGTTACTTGAGTACAGGTGTGTGAGTACAGTTACGTGAGTACAGGTGAGTACAGTTAAGTACATCTGTAGTACGTCTCTCACGATGACGTATGTAACCACAGCCAGGTTGATCAGGAACCGACAGGAGGAGACTGTCAGGTTCACTGTTGAAGACAGCCAGGGGTCTTGAAGACAGCCAGGGGTCTTGAAGACAGCCAGGGGTCTTGAAAACAGCCAGGGGTCTTGAAGACAGCCAGGGGACTTGAAGAGAGTCAGGGGTCTTGAAGACAGCCAGGGGTCTTGAAGACAGTCAGGGGTCTTGAAGACAGCCAGGGGTCTTGAAGACAGTCAGGGGTCTTGAAAACAGCCAGGGGTCTTGAAGACAGTCAGGGGTCTTGAAGACAGCCAGGAGTCTTGAAGATAGCCAGGGGTCTTGAAGACAGCCAGGGGTCTTGAAGACAGTCAGGGGTTTTGAAGGCAGTCAGGAGTCTTGAAGACAGTCAAGGGTCTTGAAGACAGGGGTCTTGAAGACAGCCAGGGGTCTTGAAGACAGTCAGAGGTCTTGAAGACAGCCAGGGGTCTTGGAGACAGCCAGGGGTCTTGAAGACAGCCAGGGGTCTTGAAGACAGCCAGGGGTCTTGAAGACAGCCAGGAGTCTTGAAGGCAGTCAGGGGTCTTGAAGACAGTCAAGGGTCTTGAAGACAGTCAGGGATCTTGAAGACAGCCAGGGGTCTTGAAGACAGTCAAGGGTCTTGAAGACAGGGGTCTTGAAGACAGCCAGGGGTCTTGAAGACAGCCAAGGGTCTTGAAGATAGCTAGGAGTCTTGAAGACAGTCAGGGGTCTTGAAGACAGTCAGGGGTCTTGAAGACAGCCAGGGGTCTTGAAGATAGCTAGGAGTCTTGAAGACAGTCAGGGGTCTTGAAGACAGCCAGGGGTCTTGAAGACAGTCAGGAGTCTTGAAGACAGTCAGGGGTCTTGAAGACAGTCAGGGGTCTTGAAGACAGTCAGGGGTCTTGAAGACAGTCAGGGGTCTTGAAGACAGTCAGGGGTCTTGAAGACAGCCAGGAGTCTTGAAGACAGTCAGGAGTCTTGAAGACAGTCAGGGGTCTTGAAGACAGTCAGGGGTCTTGAAGACAGCCAGGAGTCTTGAAGACAGTCAGGGGTCTTGAAGACAGTCAGGAGTCTTGAAGACAGCCAGGAGTCTTGAAGACAGTCAGGGGTCTTGAAGACAGTCAAGGGTCTTGAAGACAGTCAGGGGTCTTGAAGACAGTCAGGAGTCTTGAAGACAGTAAAGGGTCTTGAAGACAGTCAGGAGTCTTGAAGACAGTCAAGGGTCTTGAAGATAGCCAGGGGTCTTGAAGACAGTCAGGGGTCTTGAAGACAGTCAGGGGTCTTGAAGACAGTCAGGGGTCTTGAAGACAGCCAGGAGTCTTGAAGACAGCCAGGAGTCTTGAAGACAGTCAGGGGTCTTGAAGACAGTCAAGGGTCTTGAAGACAGTCAGGAGTCTTGAAGACAGTCAAGGGTCTTGAAGATAGCCAGGGGTCTTGAAGACAGACAGGGGTCTTAAAGATAGCTAGGAGTCTTGAAGACAGCCAGGGGTCTTAAAGACAGCCAGTATCACATATCAATATCATGGGTAACCATTAGTCTCAAACTCACTTTGTCCAGGGTCTGTGTGTACCTGCATTTTGCTTGCATTATAAAATATTCTTTCTGGGATTTCTCGAATTGTTTAGGATTGCTGAGATAATGGCAAAGGGAAAAAGAGAGAGTCCTTGGTTCAGCTAGAGATGCTGAGAGGCGAAGAGAAAGAGAACGTGAATATATTAGCCAGAAACGAATGTTCAAGGGAGAAGAGGGACTTGAGAGTTTCTATCATCTTTATTAAGCACTCCATATCCATCCTGTGGGCGGCAGTCAAAAGATTACTGAGGTATATAGCGGGTCTAGGGACTGGGCCAGAAAGTTTTGATGCTTGAGAGATGGAAAATGACAGCAGCAAAGACCAAAACTGAACGCAGATTGCTTCACAGCCTCACCAGTAGAAAGACAACAGTTCCGGAAGGGGTGATTCGACCAAGGAAGAAAGGAAGGAAGGAGGAGAGCTCACCAACAATGACAAGGAAGTCTGTGAAGTGTTGATAAAACGATTTCAAGAGTTGCTCTCAGTAGAAATTGGGACAACACCAGAAATCTTAGGGAACAGAGTACACCAGCAGGTACTAGACAACATACACACGACAGGGAAAGAAGCTGGAGCCGGACACACCAGAGTCAATGGGACCTGAGAAATTGTCACCATGGATTTTATGGGAAGGTGCAGAAGCACTGTATGAACCACTAGCTATGATCTACATTAAGTCAAGGGATACGGGACGGTTGCCAGAGGCGAGAAACAGGTACTCAGCGGCACAGCTGGAAAATAAAAATACAGATGAACCACAAGGATGTCAGGAAGTATTTCTTCAGCCTCAAAGTGCTCAGTCTTAAAAGCAGGTACGATAGGGCCCACGAGGCTAGGAGAGACCCTTGCAAGCAGCAAGTTAAGAGGCAGGGCCAGGAACCAAGACCAGCAACCACCAGTACACATAGACGGGCTGTAAGTGCCAGCTGTGAGGCTATCAGTCCCTGGCTCCCTCCTACTGGTACATCTTACCTGACGTTGCCTACTGTAAGCAGTTTATGTTAATGTGTGTATATATAACCTTATTATAACTGAATGATGTGTCTAGTGGCATCATTAAATAATCTCACCTCTGTCACCATTTAACAATCCCACCACTGTCACCATTTAACAATCCCACCACTGTCACCATTTAACAATCCCACCTCTGTCACCATTTAACAATCCCACCACTGTCACCATTTAATAACACCACCACAGCACACCACACCACCATACCAGTACAGTCACAATACCTTACTGAGTGTTGACTTAGGACGCCTCACTTGAGAGACGGTGCGCAGCTTCAGGTTTTATAAAAGGTACTAAATATTTATATTCTTTCAGGATGATGTGTAACAGACAAATTAATAAACATCTTAAGAGTCCAGGGTTTACCTGAGAGAGAGAGAGATAAAGAGAGTGAGATTAAGAGACAGGGAGAGAGAGAGAGAGAACAGTTAGAGTGAACTTCTCAAGGTCTTCTAACAGGCTATAGTTTCCTCTCTCTCTCTCTCTCTCTCTCTCTCTCTCTCTCTCTCTCTCTCATATCATCATTTTTATTCGGTTTTGAGGGGGAACTGCGGGAAGAAAATTGAGTGTAGAGCAATATTTAAGACCAACCTGGATTGTGTGCATGAGAGGGCTGGAGAAAGCTGTAGAGGGGTACAGAGGGTTGTAGAGGGCTACAGAGGGGTGGAGAGGGACATAAAAGGGCTGGACAGGGCTGCAGAATGCTGGAGAAGGCTGGAATGGGATGGAGAGGGCTGCAGAGGGTTGTAGAGGGCTGGAAAGAGGTGGAGAGGGGTAGAGAGGGCTGCAGAGAACTGCAGAGGGGCTGAGGAGCCTGGGGAAAGTTGGAGTGGGCTGGAGAGGGGCACAAGAGGGCTGGAGGTGGTAGGAGAGGGTTAGAGAGGGCTGAGAGTAGGGCTAGAGGGCTGGCTAGAGTGAGAGAGTATAACTACTGGGTTGTTAGTGATTAGCACTCCAACCCTGGTACTCCAAACCTGGCACTCCAAACCTGGCACTCCAAACCAGGTACTCCAAAGCTAGCACTCCAAACTTGGCACTCCAAACCTGGAACTCCAAACTGGTACTCCAAAGCTGGCACTCCAAGCTGGCACTCCAAACCTGGCACTCCAAACCTGGCGCTCCAAAAGTGGAACTCCAAACTGGCACTCCAAATCTAGTACTCCAAACTGGCACTCCAAAGTTGGCACTCCAAACCTGGCACTCCAAACCTAGTACTCCAAACCTGGCACTCCAAACCTGGCACTTCAAACTGGCACTCCAAACCTGGTACTCCAAACCTGCCACTCCGAACCTGGTACTACAAACTTGGCACTCCAATCCTGGCACTCCAAACTGGCACTCTAAACCTGGCACTCAAGTGGGACAATTATGTTCAGTTTTACAAATGCAATTTCCAGCCCGACCTTGTTTTCCAACTCCCGTTTTCTGTTGCTGTTTTTAAAGTCCCGTTTTCAATGTATATACAATGAGAGATATATACACATCTCAGTGTATATACACACATGAAGAGAGAGAGAGAGAGAGAGAGAGAGAGAGAGAGAGAGAGAGAGAGAGAGAGAGAGAGAGAGAGGAAGAGAGGTCCAGTCTTATAATCTTCCAAGCCTAGAGATGATAATAAAGAAAATCTTTTGTATGTCTGCTATTCAGAAGTTCCTCCAGAGAATATTTACTCCACGGGTTGAAAAAAATATTTAAGTTTGTCCTTAAAAACTTAAATTTCTGCTGCTATGGCTGACTGCTCTATTTTTTTAATACCAGAAATACGCAGAGTAGGATATATGATTGCGACGTAGGGGATACCTGGTGTTACTTGTACCTATTTCCTGCTTTGTGGGACCCTGTCGTAAGTCACAAGAAGTAGGTATCACCTTATGTCCTCTGAGTATCATGTACGTCGTTGTCATGGCTCTCACTGTTACGACATGCATGGTTATTTTATCTCCCAGTGTTCCTGCGGTATATCATCGTATCTCTAGACTTTTTGTAGTATACAGAAGTGTGTTCTCAAGAGAGGGCTCTCCACTGGTGCTGGGTACTCTATGTGTAACGTGGGTCGTGAAGGACTCCTTGTTAAGGTACTTTAGTGCTGTTTTGATGTTTGCCAGAGGCAGGTACACTGCCGTGGTGATATCCTTGGTGTCATGCTTACTCGAAATCCCTCTATTCTCCTCAGGTCTTCGGTCCTCCACAACTGTGATCCGTACATGGTCTTCTCTATTCTTACCTTGCTTTGTCGGGGATGTTGAAGAACAGTTAGGGAGTGTCATCTAGGAGTGCCATTAAGGTGCCTGGGAGTGCCACCAGGGTGCCTGTGCCATAAGGGTGTCTGTGCCACCAGGGTGTCTATGCCACCAGGGTACCTGAGAGTGCCACCAGGGAGCCTGTGCCACCAGGGTGCCTGGGAGTACCACTAGGGTGCCTGGGAGTGCCACCAGGGTGCTTGGGAGTACCACCAGGGTGCCTGGAAGTACCACCAGGGTGCCTGGGAGTGCCACCTGAGTTCTGTGACACAGAGCTTAATTCCCGCATTTATAAACGACCTCTCTCACTCAAAGCTTTAGACCAGATTTAGAGATCGCCTTAATGTGTGTGTGTGTGTGTGTGTGTGTGTGTGAATATACATCGTGAGGTGTGTATGCTAGGGTATATATATGTGATAGAGAGACCAGGTGAGTCAGGGGTCCCTGATTCTGCCCCATGGTTTCTGCGATATAATAATAATAATAATAATAATAATAATAATAATAATAATAATAATCATAATAATAATAATAATAATAACGTATATTCCGTCACAGTACCATTCTTATAACGTCATTTTAAATCAGTCCAAGCTGCTAGTAGTCAACTTGTCTACGACGCTATCTCTAAGTTTAAACGTACCTATATACTTTCTAAATCTAAATTTATCTAACTTCAAGGCTTCATTTTGATCCCTGTCTTGGTTAGATATCCTCAGCGCCGTATTCAGGATGTTCCGATCATATCTCCCCCTTGTACGTGAGGCGAGGGAGAGAGTGGCCGTTCAGAGAAGAACTTAATAAAGGAGGAGCACTGCAGAAGGCCTACTGGCCCATGCTAGACAAGTCCTTCTCAAACCCAAACATGAGAACTTATATAAGAAATCAGGGGTAGTAGTAGTAGTAGTAGTAGTAGTAGTAGTAGTAGTAGTAATAATAGTAGTAATAGTAGTAACAAGTGTATTAGTATAAACAACAGTCCTGGCACAGACTCAACAACAGCCAGGGGGGGAGGGGGCGGCGCCCCCCTCCCCCCAAAAATAGCAGTATACTCTGAACTGCCTTGAAAATAACGTAATGAAATGAAGACTATAAAATATCACCCCCCCCCGTCCCCTCTCACCCCCCCCTGAAAAAAGAGCCCAGAGAAGGCAACTCAAAAAACAGTTCAATTAATTCACAGTGTCGGGCGAAACTCTCTTGAACCTTTCGCTCAGCAGACGATACAGCTGGTTCCCAGAGAGAGAGAGAGAGAGAGAGAGAGAGAGAGAGAGAGAGAGAAGTTCTAGTGAACTTAGTTGACTGACTTACATAATGAGGTGGTGGGTCAGGTGGGCCTGATTGTGGTGGGTTAGGTGGGTCTGGTTGTGGTAGGTTAGGTGGTCTTGGTAGTGGTCGGTTAGGTGGGCCTGTTGGTGGTGGGTTATGTGGGCCTGGTTGTGGTGGGTTAGGTGGGCCTGGTAGTGGTGGGTTAAGTGGGCCTGGTAGTGGTGGGTCTGGTTGTGGTAGGTTAGGTGGTCCTGGTGGTGGTGGGTTATGTGGGCCTGGTGGGGGTGGGGGTGGGTCAGGTGGGCCTGGTGGTGGTGATGGTGGGTCAGGTGGGCCTGGTGGTGGTGGATCTGGTAGTAAGACATCTCTTAAGACACTAATTTTCCTGTTCCTGTCTAGATCTTGTTCCCCATCCTCCTCTCCCCCCTCCTCTCCCCCCTGAGGGAGTGACCACCTTCTATCATGACTGAGGGAGTGACCACCTTCTATCATGACTAAGGTAGTGACCACCTTCTATCATGACTGAGGTAGTGACCACCTTCTATCATGACTGAGGTAGTGACCACCTTCTATCATGACTGAGGGAGTGACCACCTTCTATCATGACTGAGGTAGTGACCACCTTCTATCATGACTGAGGGAGTGACCACCTTCTATCATGACTGAGGTAGTGACCACCTTCTATCATGACTAAGGTAGTGACCACCTTCTATCATGACTGAGGTAGTGACCACCTTCTATCATGACTGAGGTAGTGACCACCTTCTATCATGACTGAGGGAGTGACCACCTTCTATCATGACTGAGGTAGTGACCACCTTCTATCATGACTGAGGGACTCACCACCTTCTATCATGACTGAGGGAGTGACCACCTTCTATCATGACTGAGGTATTGACCACCTTCTATCATGACTGAGGTAGTGACCACCTTCTATCATGACTGAGGTAGTGACCACCTTCTATCATGACTGAGGGACTCACCACCTTCTATCATGACTGAGGGACTCACCACCTTCTATCATGACTGAGGGAGTGACCACCTTCTATCATGACTGAGGGAGTGACCACCTTCTATCATGACTGAGGTAGTGACCACCTTCTATCATGACTGAGGTAGTGACCACCTTCTATCATGACTGAGGAACTCACCACCTTCTATCATGACTGAGGGACTCACCACCTTCTATCATGACTGAGGGAGTGACCACCTTCTATCATGACTGAGGAGTGACCACCTTCTATCATGACTGAGGTAGTATGACCACCTTCTATCATGACTGAGGTAGTGACCACCTTCTATCATGACTGAGGAGTGACACTTATTTACAATTGTGGAGGTACCATCATACTTTCCACTCTCATCTCTCTCTCTCTCTCTCTCTCTCTCTCTCTCTCTCTCTCTCTCTCTCTCTCTCTCTCTCTCTCTCTCTCTCACACACACACACACACACAGACAAAGGAGAAAGAGAAAATTTATATTGCCAGTAAAAGGAGGGAGAGAAAGGAGGGAGGGAGGAAGGAAGGGAGGGAGGGAGGAAGGGAGGGAGGGAGGAAGGAGGGAGGAAGGGAGGGAGGAAGGAAGGGAGGGAGGGAGGGAGGAAGGAGGGAGGGAGGGAGGGAGGGAGGGAGGGAGGGAGGAAGGGAGGGAGGGAGGAAGGGGGGAGGGAGGAAGGGAGGGAGGGAGGGAGGGAAGAAGAGAGACGGGTAAAGAACAATAGGCCAGAAGAACAGGAAGAAGCAAGTGTAAAAGAGTGCCGTATGGAGGAGAGAGAGAGGTCACCAGCCAGGTCACCAGCCAGGTCACCAGCCAGATCACCAGACAGGTCACCAGCCAGATCACCAGCAAGATCACCAGCCAGGTCACCAGCCAGGTCACTAGCCAGATCACCAGCCAGATCACCAGCCAGGTCACCAGCCAGGTCACCAGCCAGGTCACCTTGAGTGAAGGAGCAGACTCACTCAGGAATCTCACAGCTTCATCACAATTCATGACAAGCTTATGTAAACAATACCAGCCAAGGTCGACCGCATCTTACCTGACTCCCACAACACCTTGACAAGGTTATTATATATATATATATATATATATATATATATATATATATATATATATATATATATATATATATGAGGAGAGAGAGAAAGAGGAAATACATTTATAAAATGTAAGAAATACAAAGAAAACGTGTAAAAAAAGAAAGCAAACGGAGTATAATATATAGAAAACTGGCAGTGATAACTGGCACTGCTAGGCATGGCTGGCAGTGATAACTGGCACTGCTAGGCAGGACTGGCAGTGATAACTGGCACTGCTAGGCATGGCTGGCAGTGATAACTGGCACTGCTAGGCAGGACTGGCAGTGATAACTGGCACTGCTAGGCATGACTGGCAGTGATAACTGGCACTGCTAGGCATGGCTGGCAGTGATAACTGGCACTGCTAGGCATGATTGGCAGTGATAACTGGCACTGCTAGGCATGACTGGCAGTGATAACTGGCACTGCTAGGCATGGCTGGCAGTGATAACTGGCACTGCTAGGCAGGACTGGCAGTGATAACTGGCACTGCTAGGCATGACTGGCAGTGATAACTGGCACTGCTAGGCATGGCTGGCAGTGATAACTGGCACTGCTAGGCAGGACTGGCAGTGATAACTGGCACTGCTAGGCATGACTGGCAGTGATAACTGGCACTGCTAGGCATGGCTGGCAGTGATAACTGGCACTGCTAGGCATGACTGGCAGTGATAACTGGCACTGCTAGGCATGGCTGGCAGTGATAACTGGCACTGCTAGGCAGGACTGGCAGTGATAACTGGCACTGCTAGGCATGGCTGGCAGTGATAACTGGCACTGCTAGGCAGGACTGGCAGTGATAACTGGCACTGCTAGGCAGGACTGGCAGTGATAATTGGCACTGCTAGGCAGGACTGGCACTGTACTCAGGGTTTTGAAAAATTACGATTTTTATGGCGTATAATTCTGTCTTCAATATATTTGCTGGACCACCATTGATGACCAGTGAAGCATGATAGGAGGAGGAAGAGGAAGAGGAAGAGGAAGAGGAGGAGGAGGAAGAGGAAGAGGAGGAGGAGGAAGAGGAGTAGACAATTCTTCATATATTAAATTCACACACAGGCGAGGCCAGGAGCTGTGAATCGACCCCTTCAATCACATATAGGTGAGTACACACACACTACCATGGTTCAGGTCATACATGACAGGAAGCGAGGTTCCACAAGGGTCAGTCCTGGGACCGGTTCTGTCTCTATAGGCATGACAGAAGGTATAGAGTCCGACGTATCTCTGTTTTGCAGACGATGTGAACCTAATGAGGAGAATTTAATCGGGTGAGGATCAGGTACGACTACAAGGGGATCCGGACAGGCTTGAAGCCTGGTCCAGCAACTGGCTCCTAGAGTTTAACCCCACCAAGTGCAAAGTCATGAAGATTGTGGAAGGGAAAAGAAGACCACAAACATATCACAGGCTAGGTGGCCAAAGACTGCAAAACTCACTCAAGGAAAAGGATCTTGGGGTGAGTATAATACCGAGTACATCTCCTAAGGCAGGCGCACATCAACCAAATAACTGCTGCAGCATATGGGCGACCGGCTAACCTAAGAATAGCGTTCCGACACCTCACTAAGGAATCGATCAGGACACTGTACACTGTGTACGTCAGGCCCATACTGGAGTATGCAGCACCAATATGGAACCCACACCTGGTCAAGCACGTCAAGAAATTAGAGAAAGTGAAAAAGTTTGCATCAAGATTAGTCCCGGAGCTAAGGGGCATGTCTTACAAGGAGAGGTTAAGGAAAATCTACCTGACAACACTGGAGGACAGGAGAGATAGGGGAAACATGACAACGACTTATAAAATACTGAGAGGAATTGACAAGGTGGACAGAGACAGGATGTTCCAGAGATGGGACACAGCAACAAGGGGTCACAATTGGAAGTTGAAAACTCAGATGAATCACAGGGATGTTAGGAAGTATTTTTTCAGTTACAGAGTTGTCAGGAAGTGGAATAATCTGGAGAGTGATGTAGTGGAGGCAGGTTCCATACATAGCTTTAAGAAGGGGTATTATTATGCTCATGAAGCAGGGAGAGAGTAGGCCTAGTGCCGACCAGTGAAGAGGCGGGGTCAGGAGCTATGAATCGACCCCTGCAGCCACAATTAGGTAAGTACACACACTTTCATCCACTATCTCTCTCTGTTCCACCCTATCTTCCTCACCCTATCTTCCTCACCCTATCTTCCTCACCCTATCTTCTTCTCTCCCTCTCTGTCTCCTCTCTGTCTCCCTCTCTCTCTCCCTCTCGCTCTCCCTCTCTCTCTCCCTCTCTGTCTAACGAGCGCTGGTAGACCAATGAGGTGGTTAGACCCGACGCTGACTAATTACCTCACTATGTCTAAATCCACGTCGAGAGAGAGAGAGAGAGAGAGAGAGAGAGAGAGAGAGAGAGAGAGAGAGAGGAGAGAGAGAGAGAGAGAGAGAGAGAGAGAGAGAGAGAGAGAGAGAGAGAGAGAGAGAGAGAGTGAGAGAGAGAGAGTGAGAGTGAGAGAGAGAGAGAGTGAAAGAGAGTGAGATAGTGAAAGAGAGTGAGAGAGAGAGAGTAAACAGTGAAGGAAGAAGCAGCCATTAGGACCACCAGTCCCAAGGACCACCAGTCCCAAGGACCACCAGTCCCAAGGACCACCAGTCCCAAGGATCACCAGTCCCAAAGACCACCAATTCCAAGGACCACCAGTCCCAAGGACCACCAGGCCCAAGGACCACAAGTCCCAAGGACCACCAGTCCCAAGGACCACCAGTTCCAAGGGCCACCAGTCCAAAGGACCACCAGTTCCAAGGACCACCAGGCCCAAGGACCACAAGTCCCAAGGACCACCAGGCCCAAGGACCACCAGTCCCAAGGACCACCAGTCCCAAGGACCACCAGTCCCAAGGACCACCAGTTCCAAGGGCCACCAGTCCCAAGGACCACCAGTTCCAAGGACCACCAGGCCCAAGGACCACAAGTCCCAATGACCACCAGTCCCAAGGACCAAAAGTCACAAGGACCACCAGTCCCAAGGACCACCAGTTCCAAGGATCACCAGTCTCAAAGACCACCAATTCCAAGGACCACTAGTTCCAAGGACCACCAGTCCCAAGAAACACCAGTTCCAAGGACCACCAGTTCTAAAGACCACCAGTTCCAAGGACCACCAGTCCCAAGGACCACCAGTCCCAAGGACCACCAGGCCCAAGGACCACCAGTCCCAAGGACCACCAGTCCCAAGGACCACCAGTTCCAAGGGCCACCAGTCCCAAGGACCACCAGTTCCATAGACCACCAGGCCCAAGGACCACAAGTCCCAAGGACCACCAGGCCCAAGGACCACCAGTCCCAAGGACTACCAGTCCCAAGGACCACCAGTTCCAAGGACCACCAGTTCCAAGGACCACCAGTCCCAAGTACCACCAGTTCCAAGGACCACCAGTCCCAAGGACCACCAGGTCCAAGGACCACCAGTCCCAAGGACCACCAGTCCCAAGGACCACCAGTTCCAAGGACCACCAGTCCCAAGGACCACCAGTCCCAAGGACCACCAGTCCCAAGGACCACCAGTCTCAAGGACCACCAGTCTCAAGGACCACCAGTCTCAAGGACCACCAGTCCCAAGGGCCACCAGTCCAAGGACCACCAGTCCCAAGACCACCAGTCCCAAGACCACCAGTCCAAGGACACCAAATCCCAAGGACCACCAGTCCCAAGGACCACCAGTCCCAATGACCACCAGTCTCAAGGACCACCAGTCCCAAGGACCACCAGTCTCAAGGACCACAAGTCTCAATGACCACCAGTCTCAAGGACCACCAGTCCCATGGACCACCAGTCCCAAGGACCACCAGTCTGCCCCAGTTGGCAGCCAGTGCCCCAGTTCAGGCCACAGTCCCAGGCGCAGTCCCAGGCCGTCAAGTGCCACCATTCCAGGCCCTCAGTCGCAAGTGCCCCCAGTCTGCACAGTCTCATGACACCAGTCCCCAGTGGACAGCAGTCCCAGGCACCAGCTGCCCATCTAGTGTCAGTCAGCACCGCCCATGCCCAGTCTAGCACCGTCCCAAGGCCCCAGTCAAGGCCCCCAGTCTGCACAGCTCAGGCCAGTCCCAGGCCACAGTCTCGGCCCAGTCTCTGCCAGTCAGCGCCTGTAGCAGCAGCTGCCCTCTAGTATGTGCAGCAGTTGCCCTCTAGTGTGTGCAGCAGCTGCCCTCTAGTGTGTGCAGCAGCTGCTCTCTAGTGTGTGCAGCAGCTGCCCTCTAGTGTGTGCAGTAGCTGCTCTCTAGTGTGTGCAGCAGCTACCCTCTAGTATGTGCAGCAGTTGCCCTCTAGTGTGTGCAGCAGCTGCCCTCTAGTGTGTGCAGCAGCTGCCCTCTAGTGTGTGCAGCAGCTGCCTCTAGTGTGTGAGCAGCTGCCCTCTAGTGTGTGCAGCAGCTGCCTCTAGTGTGTGCAGCACCTGCCCTCTAGTGTGTGCAGCAGCTGCCCTCTAGTGTGTGCAGCAGCTGCCCTCTAGTGTGTGCAGCAGCTGCCCTCTAGTGTGTGCAGCAGCTGCCCTCTAGTGTGTGCAGCAGCTGCCCTCTAGTGTGCAGCAGCTGCCTCTAGTGTGTGCAGCAGCTGCCCTCTAGTGTGTGCAGCAGCTGCCCTCTAGTGTGTGCAGCAGCTGCCTCTAGTGTGCAGCACCTGCCTCTAGTCTGTGCAGCAGCTGCCCTCTAGTGTGTGCAGCAGCTGCCTCTAGTGTGTGCAGCAGTTGCCCTCTAGTGTGTGCAGCAGCTGCCTCTAGTGTGTGCAGCAGCTGTCCATCTAGTGTGTGCAGCAGCTGCCCTCTATGTGTGCAGCAGCTGCCCTCTAGTTGTGCAGCAGCTGCCTCTAGTGTGTGCAGCAGCTGCCCTCTAGTGGTGCAGCAGCTGCCCTCTAGTGTGCAGCAGCTGCCTCTAGTGTGTGCAGCAGTTGCCCTCTAGTGTGTGCAGCAGCTGCCATCTAGTGTGTGCAGCAGCTGCCCTCTAGTGTGTGCAGCACCTGCCCTCTAGTCTGTGCAGCAGCTGCCCTCTAGTGTGTGCAGCAGCTGCCATCTAGTGTGTGCAGCAGCTGCCCTCTAGTGTGTGCAGCACCTGCCCTCTAGTCTGTGCAGCAGCTGCCCTCTAGTGTGTGCAGCAGCTGCCCTCTAGAGTGTGCAGCAGCTGCCATCTAGTGTGTGCAGCAGCTGCCCTCTAGTGTGTGCAGCAGCTGCCATCTAGTGTGTGCAGCAGCTGCCCTCTAGTGTGTGCAGCAGCTGCCATCTAGTGTGTGAAGCAGCTGCCCTCTAGTGTGTGCAGCAGCTGCTCTCTAGTGTGTGCAGCAGCTGCCCTCTAGTGTGTGCAGCAGCTGCTCTCTAGTGTGTGCAGCAGCTGCCATCTAGTGTGTGCAGCAGCTGCCCTCTAGTGTGTGCAGCAGCTGCCCTCTAGTGTGTGCAGCAGCTGCCCTCTAGTGTGTGCAGCAGCTGCCATCTAGTGTGTGCAGCAGCTGCCCTCTATTATGTGCAGCAGCTGCCCTCTAGTGTGTGCAGCAGCTCCCATCTAGTGTGTGCAGCAGTTGCCCTCTAGTGTGTGCAGCAGCTGCCCTCTAGTGTGTGCAGCAGCTGCCATCTAGTGTGTGCAGCAGCTGCCCTCTAGTGTGCAGCAGCTGCCCTCTAGTGTGTGCAGCAGCTGCCCTCTAGTGTGTGCAGCAGCTGCCCTCTAGTGTGCAGCAGCTGCCTCTAGTGTGTGCAGCAGCTGCCTCGTGCAGGCTCTAGTGTGCAGCAGCTGCCCTCTAGTGTGTGCAGCAGCTGCCATCTATGTGTGCAGCAGCTGCCCTCTATATGTGCAGCAGCTGCCCTCTATGTGTGCAGCAGCTCCTCTGTGTGTGCAGCAGCTGCCCTCTAGTGTGTGCAGCAGCTGCCCTCTAGTGTGTGCAGCAGCTGCCTCAGTGTGCAGCAGCTGCCTCTAGTGTGTGCAGCAGCTGCCCATCTAGTGTGTGCAGCAGCTGCCCTCTAGGTGTGTGGCAGCAGCTGCCGTGTGCAGCAGCTCCTCTAGTGTGTGCAGCAGCTGCCCTCCCATGTGTGCAGCAGGCTGCCCATCTAGTGTGTGTGCAGCAGCTGCCCTCTGTGTGCAGCAGCTGCCCTCTAGTGCAGTGTGCAGCAGCTGTATAATGCCCTCTAGTGTGTGCAGCAGCTCCTCTAGTGTTGCAGCAGCTGCCTCTAGTGTGTGCAGCAGCTGCCTCTAGTTGCAGCAGCTGCCTCTAGTGTGTGCAGCAGCTGCTCGCCACTTCTAGTGTGTGCAGGCAGCTGCCTCTGTTCAGCACTTCTATGTGCAGCAGCTGCCTCTAGTGTGTGCAGCCAGTGCAGCATCCTCTAGTGTGGAACGGGGCTAGTGTGCAGCAGCTGCCATCTAGTGTGCAGCAGCTGCCCTCTAGTTGTGCAGCAGCTGCCTCTCTAGGTGTGCAGCATGCCTCTATTGCAGCATCTAGTGTGTGCAGCATGCCTATCCTAGTGTGACATGCAGCTGCCTCTAGTGTGCAGCAGCTGCCCTCTAGTGTGTGCAGCAGCTGCCTCTAGTGTGCAGCAGCTGCCATCTAGTGTGCGCAGCGCCCACCGACTGCCATCTAGTGTAGCATTATAGTAGCAGTCCATATAGTAGTTGCAAGGTTGAGCTAGTAGCAGTAGTGTAGTGACGTAGTGCAGCCTCTAGTAGTAGTAGTAGATAGTAGTGTAGCAGTGTAGTAGTGTAGTGTCGTAGTAGTAGTAGTAGTCGTACTGTACAATAACATTCATACGTTCCTCTGCTTCTTGTTTTAAAACCCACAGAAGAACACAACGCAGGTTCTTTCATTTCGTAAAAAACATGCACTGTTGAACCCCTGGATGAACCCCTGAATGAACCCCTGCTTGAACCTTTGCATGAACCCCTGCATGAACTCCTGGATGAACCCCTGGATGAGCCCCTGCATGAACTCCTGGATGAGCCCCTGGATGAACCTCTGATGAACCCCTGCATGAACCACTGGACAAGCCCCTAGATGAACCCCTGCATGAACCTCTATATGAACCCTTGCATGAACTCCTTGGATGAATCCCCTAGATGAACCCCTGGAGGGACCCCTCGAGGGATTCCTGATGAACCCCTGATGAACCCCTGGGGTTCATAATTCCATCAGAGACCAAACACCTCACCAACCTCATTTGCATTCATATTAAAAATTGATAGTTTTCTAGGCTTGACCATTGATATGGTCATTTATACTCGCCACTGTGGACAAAACGTCCCTCCTCCCCCGGACAATTGTTCCAGTTTTTATAAAATGACCCGTTGGGACAAAATTGAACACTACCAAACATAATAAGAAGTGTGGACAAAATTGAACACTGCCAGACATAATAAGAAGTGTGGACAAAATCGAACACTACCAGACATAATAAGAAGTGTGGACAAAATCGAACACTACCATTACAATAAATCTGCCAATATTCCATAGTGGGTCATGGCAGTATATCGTCTGGTTAGGGTCAGAGTAATTGCCTGTGAATATATAATGGTAATGATGGCGAGGGACTTTCACAGTACAATTATGGCACTAAAATGTCATTTAATTGCTCAATTTAGGGAGGAAATGGTAGTCAGAAGTTTCTGTATATGGCACTGCGGTGCTCATCCCATACCATTGATCTGCTGATCCAGTTTACGGTCAATATATATATATATATATATATATATATATATATATATATATATATATATGAAGGCGACAGTAACTCAAAAAACCATGTGTTGCAACAGTGGTATGCAGAAGAGCATCTCTGAACACATAACACGTCGAACTTGAAGTGAATGGGCTAAAACAATAACTCAACCATGCATTGCAACAGTGGTATGCAGAAAAACATCTCTGAACGCACAACACATTGAACCTGAAGTGGATGGACTACATCAGCGGTCCACACCGGGTTTCATTCCTGTGAGGTCAGTGGCACAGCACTGGACCCGCTGCCTTCCTGGCCCACAGTTCGAGTCCCGGTCCATTCATGTAACATTATGCCTCGCTCTACCAACACAGAAAGCAATATATCAGTCATCCACGAGAAGAAACGATAAATCCGGCAGAGTAATCCCTCTTTATCAATACTAATCCAGTTGTAGACGGTAATACCTCCTTATAATTCAGCTGTAGACGGCAATCCCGCCTTGTAATCCAGTTGTAGAGGTAACCCTGCTTGTAATCCACTTGTAAACGGTAATCCCTCCTTATAATCCACTTGTAGACCGTAATCCCTTCTTGTAATCCACTTGTAGACGTAAATCCCTCCTTGTAATCCAGTTATAGACGGTAATCCCTCCTTGCAATTCACTTCTGAACGCTAATCCCTTCTCACCAGAATTAATCGAATTGTGGAGGATAACCCGGACGGGTGAAGCGCATTCTGCGCCGCGCTGAGGTCTGCAACCTCAGCAACGGTAGCAAGTTGCAAGCTCAAGTTGAGTTCATTATTGCAAACTGCTTCTGCAACAAGTTAATCACCTGCAATCAAGGAATTTTGGGAGTTTTGTGGGAGTTATTGTAGCATTGTAAGTGTTATTGTAGTAATGTGGGAGGTATTGTAGTAATGTGGGAGGTATTGTAGTAATGTGGGAGGTATTGTAATAATGTGGGAGGTATTGTATTAGTGGGAGGTATTGTATTAATGTGGGAGGTATTGTAGTAATGTGGGAGGTATTGTATTAGTGGGAGGTATTGTATTAATGTGGGATGTATTGTAGTAATGTGGGAGGTATTGTATTAATGTAGGAGGTATTGTAGTAATGTGGGAGATATTGTATTAATGTGGGAGGTATTGTATTAATGTGGGAGGTATTGTATTAATGTGGGAGGTATTAATGTGGGAGGTATTGTATTAATGTGGGTGTTATTGTATTAATGTGTATGTTATCATTGATTATTATTATAATAATAATAATAATAATAATAATAATAATAATAATAATAATATTTTCTGTCTTAATTTAAGGTTGTCGTTAATAACTTTTGAATGCCTCATTCGATCGTCTTCAAACCCTCAAACCCTGATGGATCTTATTCAGAATGAGGTTTAGGTAGTTATTTCACTTCGATTGATGCATATTTGCAGGATAAGCAAAGATAAGCAAGGATAGTGAAGGATAAGCAAGGATAGTGAAGGATAAGCAAGGATAAGCAAGGATAGTGAAGGATAAGCAAGGATAAGCAAGGATAGTGAAGGATAAGCAAGGATAGTGAAGGATAAGCAAGGATAAGCAAGGATAGTGAAGGATAAGCAAGGATAAGCAAGGATAAGCAAGGATAAGCAAGGATAGTGAAGGATAAGCAAGGATAAGCAAGGATAAGCAAGGATAAGCAAGGATAGTGAAGGATAAGCAAGGATAGGCAAGGATAAGCAAGGATAGTGAAGGATAAGCAAGGATAAGCAAGGATAAGCAAGGATAGTGAAGGATAAGCAAGGATAAGCAAGGATAAGCAAGGATAGGAAGGATAAGCAAGGATAGTGAAGGATAAGCAAGGATAAGCAAGGATAAGCAAGGATAGTGAAGGATAAGCAAGGATAGTGAAGGATAAGCAAGGATAAGCAAGGATAGTGAAGGATAAGCAAGGATAGTGAAGGATAAGCAAGGATAGGCAAGGATAGTGAAGGATAAGCAAGGATAAGCAAGGATAGTGAAGGATAAGCAAGGATAAGCAAGGATAGTGAAGGATAAGCAAGGATAGTGAAGGATAAGCAAGGATAGTGAAGGATAAGCAAGGATAAGCAAGGATAGTGAAGGATAAGCAAGGATAAGCAAGGATAGTGAAGGATAGGCAAGGATAAGCAAGGATAGTGAAGGATAAGCAAGGATAGTGAAGGATAAGCAAGGATAGTGAAGGATAAGCAAGGATAAGCAAGGATAGTGAAGGATAAGCAAGGATAGTGAAGGATAAGCAAGGATAGTGAAGGATAAGCAAGGATAGTGAAGGATAAGCAAGGATAAGCAAGGATAGTGAAGGATAAGCAAGGATAGTGAAGGATAAGCAAGGATAGTGAAGGATAAGCAAGGATAAGCAAGGATAGTGAAGGATAGAAGGATAAGCAAGGATAGTGAAGGATAAGCAAGGATAAGCAAGGATAGAAGGATAAGCAAGGATAGTGAAGGATAGCGATAGCGATAGTGAAGGATAAGCAAGGATAGCGTATAAGGATGAAGAAGGATAGCAAGGATAAGCAAGGATAGTGAAGGATGAGGAAGTGAAGGATAAGCAAGGATAGTGAAGGATAAGCAAGGATAAGGTGCAAGGATAACAAATAGTAGATAAGCAAGGATAGGAAGGATAAGCAAGGATAGTGAAGGATAAGCAGGATAGAAGGATAAGCAAAGAACAAAATAACAATATAAGGTAAGCTAAATAGCAAATAACAGGTAGATCCTATTACTGAACATGGAGACAGGATATATGCTTATGAATAAGAAGAAGGAAAACAGACAGTGTCTAATATATCATGATGAAGAGAAAGACAGTGCTTCTTCTGTCTTTAGCAGAGAAGAGTGCTTCCAGCGCTGCCTTCCTGGAAATACAAGAGGCTTCCAGCGCTGCCTTCCTGGAATATACACGATGGAAGGTAACATCCAGCGCTCCCTTCCTGGAACATACACGATGGAAGGTAACATCCACCGCTGCCTTCCTGGAACATACATGATAGAAGGTAACATCCAGCGCTGCCTTCCTGGAACATACATGATAGAAGGTAACATCCAGCGCTGCCTTCCAGGAACATATATGATAGAAGGTAACATCCAGCGCTGCCTTCCTGGAACATACATGATAGAAGGTAACTTCCAGCGCTCCCTTCCTGGAACATACACGATAGAAGGTAACATCCAGCGCTGCCTTCCTGGAACATACATGATAGAAGGTAACATCCAGCGCTGCCTTCCTGGAACATACATGATAGAAGGTAACATCCAGCGCTGCCTTCCTGGAACATATATGATAGAAGGTAACATCCAGCGCTGCCTTCCTGGAACATACATGATAGAAGGTAACTTCCAGCGCTCCCTTCCTGGAACATACACGATAGAAGGTAACATCCAGCGCTGCCCTCCTAGAATATACACGATAGAAGGTAACTTCCAGCGCTGCCTTCCTGGAACATACACGATAGAAGGTAACATCCAGCGCTCCCTTCCTGGAATATACACGATAGAAGGTAACTTCAAGCGCTGCCTTCCTGGAACATACACGATAGAAGGTAACATCCAGCGCTGCCTTCCTGGAACATACATGATAGAAGGTAACTTCCAGCACTGCCTTCCTGGAACATACATGATAGAAGGTAACTTCCAGCGCTGCCTTCCTGGAATATACACGATAGAAGGTAACATCCAGCGCTGCCTTCCTGGAATATACACGATAGAAGGTAACTTCCAGCGCTGCCTTCCTGGAACATACACGATAGAAGGTAACATCCAGCGCTGCCTTTCTGGAACATACACGATAGAAGGTAACATCCAGCGCTGACTTCCTGGAACATACATGATAGAAGGTAACTTCCAGCGCTGCCTTCCTGGAACATACACGATAGAAGGTAACATCCAGCGCTGACTTCCTGGAACATACATGATAGAAGGTAACTTCCAGCGCTGCCTTCCTGGAACATAGATAAAAGGTAACTTCCAGCGCTGCTTTCCTGGAACACACACGATGGAAGGTAACTTCCAGCGCTGCCTTCCTGGAACACGCACGATAGAAGGTAACTTCCAGCGCTGCCTTCCTGGAACATACATGATGGAAGGTAACTTCCAGCGCTGCCATTCTGGAACATACACGATAGAAGGTAACTTCCAGCGCTGACTTCCTGGAACATGAAACCTTCCTGAACCTGGAACTTTAAGCCTTCTTGAACCTGGAACTTGAAGAATCTGAAACCTTCCTAAACCTGGAACCTGTAGAATCTGAAACCTTCCAGACCTTGGAACCTGAATAATCTGAAACCTTCCGGACCCTGGAACCTGAAGAATCTGAAATCTTCCAGACCCTCGAACCTGAAGAATCTGAAACCTTCCAGACCCTGGAACCTGAAGAATCTGAAACCTTCCAGACCCTGGAACCTGAAGAATCTGGAACCTTCCATACCCTAGAACCTGTAGAATCTGAAACCTTCCAGACCCTGGAACCTGAAGAATCTGAAACCTTCCAGACCCTGGAACCTGAAGAATCTGAAACCTTCCAGAACCTGGAACAGACAGAAACTGATACCTTGCACAGCTCAGTTTCTGGAACAAGCAGGGAGTGTTCGAGGTTTCACATCTTTACTTCTGGAAGACATTAATAAAATTAGTGTCCAAACATCTCATCTTGGAACCTCTACGAGCATTAAAAGTTCCAGAGCTTCTCTCATTCCGGGCCAAACGAACCTTCATTCTGGCCCAAACGAACCTTCATTCCTGGCCAAACGAATCCCTCATTCGGGCCCAAACAAACCCCCATTCCGGACCAAACGAACCCTCATTTCTGCCCTAACGAACTCTTATTCCTACCCAAACTAACCCTCACCCAAACGAACCCTCATTCCTGCCCCAGCGAGCCCAGGGACGGAGACAGCAAGTATCCATCCTCCTGGAGGAAGTCTAGTACCGCTCTCGGACCATCCTCGACCATCCTCGACCATCCTCGACCATCCTCGACCAGGATAATACCAAGGGGGACGGTATTTAACTCGGAATAAGTTACTCGGGTCTTCTCCGGTTCGTCGTAAAATTGAATTTACCAGCGATGGTCGTCCGTCTCATATTTTGATGATAAATATTACTGGAAATGTTGCTAAAAAAAATTCTCTCTCTCTCTCTCTCTCTCTCTCTCTCTCTCTCTCTCTCTCTCTCTCTCTCTCTCCTCTCTCTCTCTCTCTCTCTCTCTTTCTCTCTCTCCACACTCACACTTTCAGGAACAGATTTTGTAAGATTTTTTAAACCAGTGCTTAAATGACCATTGCCTGTGGAGTATTACTTTAAGGACCCAGTGTTATTGGACCAAGAGGAAGGGAAGGAGGGTAAGGGGAAGGGAAGAAGGTGAGAGGAAGGGAAGGAGGGTAAGAGGAAGGGAAGGATATAATTGATAATTCAATTATTCTCTGCGGTAGCAGCTGTCCATCCTTGTGTGTGTGTGTGTGTGTGTTTGTGTGTGTGTATGTACTCACCTATTTGTGGTTGCAGGAGTCGAGTCATAGCTCCTGGCCCCGCCTCTTCACTGATTGCTACTAGGTCCTCTCTCTCCCTGATCCATGAGCTTTATCAAACCTAGTCTTAAAACTATGTATGGTTCCTGCCTCCACTACGTCACTTTCTAGGCTATTCCACTTCCTGACAACTCTATGACTGAAGAAATACTTCCTAACATCCCTTTGACTCATAGGAGTCTTCAACTTCCAACTGTGACCCCTTGTTTCTGTGTCCCCTCTCTGGAACATCTTGTCTCTGTCCACCTTATCTATTCCTCGCAGTATTTTATATGTCGTTATCATGTCTCCCCTAACCCTTCTGTCCTTTAGTGTCGTCAGGCCAATTTCCCTTAACCTTTCTTCGTAGGACAATCCCCTTAGCTCTGGGACTAGTCTTGTTGCAAACCTTTGCACTTTCTCTAATTTCTTGACGTGCTTGACCAGGTGTGGGTTCCAAACTGGTGCTGCATACTCCAGTATGGGCCTGACGTATATGGTGTACAGAGTCTTGAACGATTCCTTAGTGAGGTATTGGAACGCTATTCTTAGGTTTGCCAGCCGCCTGTATGCTGCAGCAGTTATCTGATTGATGTGTGCCTCAGGAGATGTGCTCGGTATTATACTCACCCCAAGATCTTTTTCCTTGAGTGAGGTTTGCAGTCTTTGGCCACCTAGACTATACTCTGTCTGCGGTCTTCTTTGCCCTTCCCCGATCTTCATGACTTTACATTTGGCAGGGTTAAATTAAAGGAGCCAGTTACTGGACCAGGCTTGTAGCCTGTCCAGGTCTCTTTGTAGTCCTGCCTGATCCTCGACTGATTTAATTCTTCTCATTAACTTCACATCAACTGCAAACAGGGACACTTCTGAGTCTATCCCTTCCGTTATGTCATTCACATATACCAAAAACAGTACAGGTCCTAGGACTGACCCTTGTGGAACCCCACTCGTCACAGGTGCCCACTGTGACACCTCGTCACGTACCATGACTCGTTGTTGCCTCCCTGTCAGATATTCTCTGATCCATTGCAGTGCCTTTTCTGTTACGTGTGCCTGATCCTCTAGCTTTTGCAATAACCTCTTGTGAAGAACTGTGTCGAACGCCTTCTTGCAGTCCAAGAAAATGCAGTCTATCCACCCCTCTCTCTCGTGTCTTACTTCTGCTACCTTGTCATAAAACTCCAGTAGGTTTGTGACACAGGATTTTCCTTCCCTGAAACCGTGCTGGTTGTCGTTTATAAGCTTGTGTCTTTCTAGTTGTGTGTGTGTGTGTGTGTGTGTGTGTGTGTGTGTGTGTGTGTGTGTGTGTTCAGTAGACGATCTGTATATTTCAACAGATGATGTGTATATTTCGACCCCCTTCTGGGGTCCTCTCCTGCTGAAGAGGACCTCAGAAGAGGGTCAAAATATACAGATCAATCACCCTCCTGACTCAACCAAGTCATTCCACTTTTTCAACCATCTCTCAAACATGAGAGACAGTACTCACTACTGTCTCTACTAGAGAGAGAGACAGTACTCGTACTGTCGCTACTAGATAGAGAGACAGTACTAGTACTGTCTCTCGTGTGAGGTACTCAGACTTCAGGCTGGGGGGACTGATTACGTGAAACTCCTCATCTTCTTCGACTGTTCTTATCTGTATTGGACTGAAGAAGGCGCTGGATGGCCAAACATTTCCTCAGTTACTCTCTGTTAGCTAGTACACGAGTTAGGAAGAATACTGGTGCTAGTACTGGGTGGTTCTAGTACACACCACCACTACCACCACCTCTACCATCACCACTACCATCACCACTACCACCACTACCACCACCTCTACCATCACCACTACCACCATTACCACACCTTAACTCAGTTCACTGTGGCAATCATCTCAAATCCAGTGGGTAGTTTGAGAAACAGTGTGAGTGAGTTAGTAGCCACTGACCTTGTTAGTGGTTACCACCACCACTACCACCACCATTACCCCCCCTTCCTGCCATATCCTCTTTCAGCCTATCACCACCACCACCACCATTCCTACCAGCAATTCTTGCTGACACTACCACCACCATTGTTACCAACGCTACTGCTGGTATCACTACCACTATTGCTACCACCACTGCTGCTAATACCACTACTACTACTTCCAACTTATCACTACCACTATTGCTACCATCCCAGCACCACCGAGAGAGAGAGAGAGAGAGAGAGAGAGAGAGAGAGCAAAATTAAGAATAGTCTCTCTCTCTCTTCACTATAAGTCTCTGTGAGAGCTGTGATGTTTGGATTCTCCTCCACTACTCTCTCATTTCATTTACTGCGTTTTTTCAGTGATTTCCTCTGCTTTCATGTAACTGACTTCAATCCTTCTCCCACTGCTTTCACTTCTGTCTCTGGAGTTAAGGTTACAATGGGAGGGTGCGTCAAACCTCTGACCACACCTTTTCTAGACAGACCTATGTTAACCACACCCCATGCTAACCACACCCATGCTAACCACACCCATGCTAACCACACCCATGCTAACCACACCCATGCTAACCACACCCATGCTAACCACACCCAAGCTAACCACACCCATGCTAACCACACCCATGCTAATCACACCCATGCTAACCACACCCATGCTAACCACACCCTCAATTACACCTGCACAAGCCACACCTCTCATCTTCCCCCTCATTAAACCACCCCATTAAACCGCCACACAGCTATAAATTATACACCTACAAGATGACACAACGAGTGCCATGTTTCACCCATTAAAGAATACAGTGAGTGCCACATTTCGCCCAATAAGTCTAAACTTACATTTTTAGGCCGTAATCATACACCCTTAGAAATTAATTACTCTCCCTTACGTTAAACTCTCCCTCGTTAATCGCTCACCCTTTCTCAGATGTCACATTAAATCTCCTAGCATAGCATAGAATCACATGAATCTCACGCGATTACCGTTCAGAAACGGTAACAGGGAGGATTTACCTCCGAACAGAGAGGGGGACTTGCCCTCTTTTAGCCTGTTGCGACCGTTTCTGAACGGTAACAGGGAGGATTTATCCCCATCAGAGAGAGGGAACTTGGCCTGTTTTAGCTCTTTTCTGTTATTCAACGGGATTCTGAACGGCAACGGAGATTGTACTGAAAGCTAACAGGGAGTGTTCACTCCAACATAAAGTTCAACAGTACTGTTGTATCCGTTGTTAACAGTTATGTCCCAAACTCTCATCGTAACTTGAGTTCAGTTGTTCAAACTAACAGAATTTTGTGGATTACTTTTGTGTCCGGTGAACTATGAACATTGTTCACCACACTGTACTCACCTAGTTGTGGTTGCAGGGGTAGAGTCACAGCTCCTGGCCCCTGTGTTCATCACACTGTTCACCACACTGTGTTCACCACACCATGTTCACCACACTGTGTTCACCACACCATGTTCACCACACTGTGTTCACCACACTATGTTCACCACACTGTTCACTATGCTGTTCACCACACCATGTTCACCACACTGTTCACCACACCATGTTCACCACACCATGTTCACCTGTAACACTGAACATGACTCTATCAACGTGAACACAAGTGAAGCCAGACATAAATACTCAAAAAATCCGAGCAAAAGGGATTTAATAAACAATTGTTATGGATTACTCCTTCACGAGATTATAACCTTGAATATAACCTTGAATATAACTTTGGTGCGTATGCGTCTAGCATTAGGAATAATATAATAATATTAAGAGAGAAATAATGTTATAGGAATGCAGTTAGAATCCCGAGTAGATCTATAATCCACTACTATAACATGAACTTAGATAAGTACATTATACGTAGAGTAACTTGCAGTGTAAACACTGACTGATGGTGTAGTAGCCAGACTTATACCTGGTTACTAGTACTTCTGACAGTCTGACAGACACACAGACTGACTGATGGTGTAGTAGCCAGACTTATACCTGGTTACTAGTACTTCTGACAGTCTGGTAGACACACAGATGATGATCAAACTAAATACAATGTATGTGGTCAGCACTATAGTCACTATCTTGAAAACTATGTGCTTAATTGTCTACTTATCGAGGAATATAGAGATAGACAGTATAATACCCTATGTGAAAGTAAGATACCAGATATATTAAGTAAATATCTTGATCTTGCTTGTAACAGATAAGATAACTGTAGATATAAGTCCAGATGTACTCCTGTAAATCCTAAATCCTTTTTTGAGGCCTAGTTCCTAGGCCTATTGTGTATCCATGTGTTCTTGTTCTACCATCCACAGGATGGATATACTAGCCACTTAGGTGGCAAAATGTAATATCCTAGGCCTAGGGGGACAGTAGGTCTATACACAGCCTATCCTTGTACCCAGAGCGTGTGGAAATCAACATACGAAGGTAGTTACAGGAAGGTGTGGTGTTGGGATAGTGTTGGGGTGGTATTGTTGGGGTAGTGTAGGAGAGAAAATATCCCTCATTGACCGTAATCTTCCTCAGGAGGATGTGTCGAGAGACACCCCCCTCCACCACCTCTCCACCACCCCTCCACCACCCCTCCAACACCCCTCCAACACCCCTCCAACACCCCTCCACTTGTCTCATCCCCACCCGGGGTTGAACCTGGACTCCTACGATCGTGAGCTCTACCAATAAGAGATAGATAGCTAGCTAGCTAGCTAGATAGATAGATAGACAGATAGATAGATAGATAGATAGATAGATAGATAGATAGATAGATAGATAGAGAGAAGAGAGAGAGAGAGAGAGAGAGAGAGAGAGAGAGAGCTGGCTCACTGCCTGGATTAAGCTATCAATTGAAATTGACAAAATGGAACAGTATCTGACTGCCACTGTAAGACAAAGTGAACTAGAAGAACCTGTGTGAGGTCCTGGACCACTGTGAGGGGTCCTGGACCAGTGTGAGTGGTCTTGGATCACTGTGAGTGGTCTTGGACCATTGTGTGTAGTCCTGGACCACTATGTGTAGTCCTGGACCACTGTGAGTGGTCTATGACCCACACACACACGGGTCCAGTTTCCTCTTGAAGACTTCTACACTTGTTCCAGCAGTGTTTCTGATATCTTCTGGCAAGTTGTTGAGTAATCCTGGACCACGGATGTTGATACAGTGTTCTCTTAGTGTGCCCACGGCGCCCCTGTTTTTCACTGGGTTAATTTGCACTTCCTCCCATATTTCTCACTCCAGTATGTTGTTAGGGCAGTGTGTAGATTTGGGACCAGTCCCTTGAGTACTTTTCAGGTATATATTATTATGTATCTCTATCTCCTCCGCTCCAGTGAATACATGTTCAAGATTTTAAGGCGTTCCCAGTAATTTAAGTGCTTTATTGGCTCTATGTGTGCCGTAAATAACCTCTGTATCTGTTCCAGTTCTCATATTTCTCCTGCCCTGGACGGGGCCGTCAACACCGAGCTGTATTCTAAGCTAGAGAGCACAAGCGATTTGCATATTATCACCCTGACATTGCCTCCCTTGTTTTGAAAGTTGTCTTCCAGTTCTTCCTTCTTCTCTTCCTCCTCTTCCTGTTCTTCCTTCTCCTTTATTCCCTTTATCCTTTTCTTATTCTCAGTTTTCATTCTCTCTCTCTCTCTCTCTCTCTCTCTCTCTCTCTCTCTCTCTCTCTCTCTCTCTCTCTCTCTCTCTCTCTCTCTCTTTTCTCTCTCTCTTCCTCCCCTCTCCTATCTTTATTAATCTCCTCTCATTGGCTCCCTTTATTTCTTGCTTCGTAAAAATTCTCTCTCTGCCTTTATTCCCAATTTATTCCCATTTCTTCCCTCCACTGACGTTATTGTTTCCCCTTCTCCTCCCACCTTATTTCCCCTCACCTGTGTTCAACCGTGTTCACCTGTGTTCAACCGTGTTCACCTGTGTTCAACCGTGTTCACCTGTGTTCAACCGTGTTCGCCTGTGTTCAACCGTGTTCACCTGTGTTCAACCGTGTTCACATGTGTTCAACCGTGTTCACCTGTGTTCAACCGTGTTCGCCTGTGTTCAACCATGTTCGCCTGTGTTCAACCGTGTTCACCTGTGTTCAACCGTGTTCACCTGTGTTTACGTGGCAAGATTTGATGAACTAACTTACCACTGG